>JANHFT010006359.1:232115-246852 GCA_032467955.1 Pseudoxenodon macrops
CAACTCCACACCATACCCCCTCCCATTTTGCCCACAATATAACATGCATAATAGAATAGCTGAAAGTGTGGCAGGCCTAGCGCAGGCCTGACAAAAATCACAATTTATGCCAGCTAGTTTTTTTCTTCTGATTCAAGGATGGAAGAACTACACGTTACTCTAATCATGAAAAAGAGGCTTATGTGTGAGGATGTTGACACCCCAATACTCCTCCAATAGGGAAGGAAGGGATCAACGTTTTAATCTAACTCCACTGAATTATTTGGTGATTATTTTCCCCCTCCTAGACATTCATTTATATGTTATACATTAGAGGGGTTCTAATGGGAACCCCTCTAATGTATTCTTGAGGATACCCAGGAGTTCCCAGTCATCAGAGCAGTAACATTTTTTTCCCAGGCTTCTTCAGCCAAAGCAACTACACAGTCCTGGAAAAATACATAGCTTTTGATTTGGGGAAACGGAAATGCTCCTGGGTGATTTGAAGCATTTCTTTCAAAGGAATGGCAGAGTCCTGTTTCCCCAATATTGTATTAAACATTGTGGCATTTGCTTGATAATTTGGATTACACGATTGTTATTTATCATATATGGAAATTGACACTTCTAGTTCTTTCTCCTATCCAATTTAATTTAAAAAGTTACTTCTGAATGTGCCTGTCTGTGTGATAGCCTTGAAGGCCAGAGAGCTTTAGGCTTATCAAGTTTGACACAACGTTTAATCAATGCTCCACAGGCATCCATGGGCCAAAGGAGTTGCTTAACCCTGCACTAGTTCATGATATTGGGCGTGGTCAATTTAAAACCAACTCTGTTCACAGGTCCTTATCACTATAATGCATTGTCCAGTTTTTAAAATTGTATCAGTTGAAACTTGCCAGCCATGTAAGAAATAAAGATGTTGAGAGAACCAGAAAAATAAGATATTCATTTGTATAATAACAGTGTTATTATCAGTCTATGAAGGACACACAAGTTTGTATCTGAAGAAAGAAAACATTTAGAAAATTGGTAGAATAAAATAGAATCAATAATGCCTCCCCAAGCCGCTCTGGGACATTAAGAACATGCAATTAAATGCATTCATGACCAGGAAATTGAGAGTTTCATTTGACTGATCAGAGACTGCTCACTGAAGGAGAGATCAAGTTACTTTTCAGGACTTCAGCAACCAGTAAAGCTTGGAATGTGAGTGCTATTCCCCCTTACATGAGAATAAGTCCCTTTGAACTACATAAGGTTTCACATTGAGTAAATGTGTCTGACATTACACTGCATATCGCTGTTTAGCACAACAGTAGATTTCAGAGAAACCATAGCAGTCAATATTACATAGTGTCTTTTAAATGCAGAACTGGTACATTAGGAACAAAAATTGTTGAGGAGAGGATACAACAACTTATAGGGAGAGTGGAAGGTTGGTGAGAGGAGGTAGAAGAGGGAGAGGAGAAAGAAAGTAGAAAAAAGAGAGGTAGAGATAGAGGAAGAAAGGGAGAGAAGTGAGGTGGAAAGGAGAGGAAGTAGGAAAAGGGAAGGGGAAAGAAAGGGATAAGGGAAGTAGAGAGTTGAGAAAGAGAGAGGGAAGGGAAGTAGAAAAGAAGTGGAAAGTTGTTGCAAAACCAGAAGATATAGGAGATAAGAGAAGGGAACAGAAAAAAAATTTGATGGTGAAATGGAATAAATAAACTATGATGATGTTTTATTAAAAATTATGTAATTGTAAAGGGATACATATGTACTCTGACAACAGATGCTGTAAGTTGTATGTGGGGAATTGGTGGTATAAAAATAAAATAAAAAATTGTTACAAAAAAATAAATAAATGCAGAACTGGTATAAAAATTTCCTGCAGAAGCAAATGATGTCTACAGTATTTCAAAATTGCTTTTTAGTATAGAAAAAAGAAAGAAATTGAGGTAAAATATAGATTTTTCTTTGTGACACAATGTCATAAAGTCATTATCATTGGATGATGTTTGCCACTATTTGGGCCCTCAGGTGTCTAAAAGGAAAGGAAGAATAGACTCTAGCAGAAATAAGTTTAATATATGCATATATACCGTAGATACAACAGAATGTTAGATACAGTGAAAATCACAGGTGTTCCTAAGTAAGCTTGCAGTTCTTCTTCGGTGTCATTTTTCACAGTATCTAAAGAGCAAAGTGAATAAACAAGGTCCATTTGGTCTTTTAACTTTTTTGTATAGGGCAGCGTTTCTTACAATGTGATCCTAGGGCCTAACCTAAGGGTTCCGCAAGATCCTCTCGGGGATTCCCAAAATCAAAATTATTTTCTAGCGTAGGTTGAAAAACAATTCATTAAAATCCCATCAAACAATTATAAAGAAGCTGTAGCCTCAGCAAACATATTTTTAATACAATAAATATAAACGAATAGTTTTTACAAACAAAAGCTCTTTTGGAGTCCACCATCATTTTTTTAAGTGGCAAGAGTTTTTGAGAGAGAAAAAGTTTAAGAAACATGGATCTGTGACAAAGTGGGTGATTTGCTTAAGGTTTCCGTGTTCCCTGTGACTTTAAAGTTTCACAGGCTCAGCATTAAGTAAAATATATTGAAAAATTAAAGTAGGGGCATAGCATTAAAGAAGCTCAACTTCTTCAAGACTTTCCAGGATCTATTATCCAGATTAATCTTGTTAAGATAATTTTGACTGATCCAATACTGAATGTATAGTTTAGCTGTGTTTAAATCAGGGGTAGGATCACATGCATGCTGCTGCCAACCCAGACCACAACTAATAGTAGTTTTGTGCCACACAACTTGTTTAGGCCCTAAACTTGCCTTAACATAGTAACAGGGAAACCCCCACAACTCCCCACAAACAGCCCAGGATACTTTGTATTATCACTTTTTCTTTTCTAGAGTCCCTTCAGGTTTCTCCCACCACCCAGATTTAAATGGGGGAAATATTAACACGAAGGATGTGCCATTTCCCCTATGGCTTGATAAGTACACCTTGTTCTCACTGGCATGTTTGCGGTTTCTTCAATGGTTTCATTGTCCTGTGATTAAATTACACTAAGAAACCTTTCCAGCTATCTTTTTCCAAGTCAATGAGCAGGTTATACAGAACTCATTCAGTTTTAATATGGTTAGAAGCCAGGACAACAACAGAAAGCAGATAAACGTTTTCCACTGTACGTCTCTGCAGCTCATTCCAGTCTCTTTCAAAGTTCTTCATCCAGTCTTTTTCAAGTACTGTTAAACAATTCATAGTTATCCTGCACTGACTTGAGCAGAAGTTGGACATGTAATTAGATTTGATTAACATATACCAATTAATACTGCTTCCCTAAATCAAATTAGGTTTCATGAAACAAAACAAAAATGTAACTTGTTTTTTAAGAGGTTCAGATAATTTTAACCAGTCTCCCAAATGCAGATAAGTAACCTTTTCTTAGCCACTTCTTTTTCAAGTTATAGCAGCTCCCTGACATGTTTACAACAGTATACAATGCAAACAATGCAACGCATTACATTGCAAACTGCACCTCATTTTTTTATTGCTATAGTCCATTTTAGCTTGTAGATATTTATGGCCTTTCAGGTGAGATTACAAAAAATGCATTGAAGCCCATAGGAACCCTTAAAGCAAAGGCATCTTTTCCTGGGATATCCAGACACCCTCTTGCAGCTGCAGGACCCCCCCCCCCAAATAGACCACCTGGTCCCCAGCCTCAGAGATGCCACCAGATTAAATCCATAGCCATTGAAATATCCTAAACGAAGAAAACAAATCCTGTTGAGTGTAAGGTGACTGACAAATTATTAGGAATAGAACTTAATGTTTTTTTAATGCAGTTACTCAAATAGAGAAGGCTCTGCCCTTATTGTTAGCAGAATATTGAAGATCTGATTATAAAAAACTAGAATGTACAAGAATTAGATCCATTGTTTTATTCAGTTTGATTTAAAATTATAGCATAATCACATAATCATGAAATCAGTGTACTCAATACAAAAGGAATGCATACATCCCTCCCACCCCCAAGTTTTATTTTGCAAGTACTTGACAATGCAATGGATGTATACAGACTCTGGGTAAATGACTGAATCAAAGAGACAAGTGTGTATTTAAAGCCATGATCACACATACTAAGTGAACAAGACTGTCTATGTGCGTGGTTCTGCCTACAAGACTTTCCATTATTTATTTCTGAAGAGCCAAACATTTGGGATAACATTTTAGTACCAGCTTTAGTTCAAATTACTTACTGTACAGAACACTTTGCATAGAAATAATTTGTGCAAATATATCAGTTTCAACCTTTAAATGGTACACACTTTTAAGGGTTAATATTTCAGGATTTCAACATTGTGTATTTTCACTCAACATAAAATTATTTGCCCAAAGATGTTTCATTGAAAGAATAAAATAAACACTAATCGCACCAAAACTGACATTTAGAAATTACCCCCAGAAACTTTTAGGAGGAAGCTACTATAAGAAAAACTATTCAAGTTTAATTACGTAAGTTGATTCCTTATTTCCTTATTACTTATTTTATATCAGCTATTAGCAAATATTCTTACAATAGATTTTAAATATCTTATTCTGCTGATGCATTTGGTTCATTTACAGCTTTAATAACATTGAAAAAAATACAGTAAATGTTTTCCAATTGGTTTTAAATTATGCAAACTTCAATTTTGAACCTTTATAACAGATTTTTTTTTAAACACTGGAATAACTAGAAAATCCCAAAGTGAAATTCTGAATGGAATTAATTCTGTTGAATATCCTTGGATCTTAAATTGAGGGGAAAATATCCATTTCAGCGCTTTTTTCATTTTTTACTGGTTTTATAAGCTTAGAGGATGAGCGTCATTTTCAAATTAAGCTCCTTATTTTGCATAGCTTTATCAACTCTTTCCTCTCAGAAGGCATTATCCATGGCTTGTCAAGTTGTATTTCTCTTATGAGTTCAAGGTGTTGAATATTGGAGTCCACAGGCTGCCTTGTGAATCAAATTATTTTTGAAGGAAGATTGGTTCAATTCATCAGGTATTCTTATCAA
This sequence comes from Pseudoxenodon macrops, assembly GCA_032467955.1. Taxonomy (NCBI): domain Eukaryota; kingdom Metazoa; phylum Chordata; class Lepidosauria; order Squamata; family Pseudoxenodontidae; genus Pseudoxenodon; species Pseudoxenodon macrops. The sequence continues at coordinate 237,156 of JANHFT010006359.1, forward strand.
GAGTCTTGGGTCAAATTGGTATCTGTGACTGAACTGTTGCTTAACTCTACTGGCTGGATACAAGTATTTTATGCTGTTGTGTTTTTTAAAATAATTCTCAGAATACGAAGGTCTCGCCATCTTAGATGAATTAGGGAACTTGGTAGGGAAAGATGTTGTTTTCCCAGACCACAGGCTTTAACAAAAGTACAGGACAGAGACTGAGAGTATGACGAGGCCAGTAGTTGACTGAAGATAATTTCCATGTCCCTTGGTGGTGGTGTTTGTGCTAAGTGACACAGAAGTCACGGCTGAATTATTGTGCGGAGCATCAGTAGTTGTTTTGTTAACTGCGCCCTAAATAGGTAAAAGAAGAAGAAGAAGAAAAGATTGTAAAAGCAATCAGCACATTTTGCATTTTGACTTCCAGGACTTATAATGTATTGTTCTATCTTATTACATTAATCTACATAGAGTGATTGTGAAGATAGTGTTTGTTCGTTTTAAATTTCACCATGAAATACACATTCACATACAGTTTCACTGCTTTTCCTAAAAAGTAAACTTTAAAGAGCATAATTCCATATTCAGAACAAGCCCCTATAGCTTATTCTAAAATAAGCCAGTATAGGATTGCAATAAAAATATATGTCAACTATATATAATATGCTAAGCAAAAATATATATAATCTTTTTCTTCTGATATATCTGTGATGAGGCAAATAGTCAATAAGGAAAGAACTCCATGCCAGCTAGAATGAGAACTCACTGCCCAGCTTTTTCTATATCCCATACCAGTAATGACAGAGACAACTTAAAAATAATATTCTGATACCAACATACCAATCACCTCCCCCTGCACTCATCTATCATCTATTAAATCACAATTTCTCTGAAATGCATTTTTTCTTTTTTAACTTTGTCAGATTTTACTGAGACCAGAATAAAAAGTTAGCAATCATAAAATCAAATTGCTATTAGAGGTAATCTTAGAAGAATTGATAGTTTGTCATTTTTACTCCAGTTGAGTTTATAAAGAAATCTACTACTAGATTCAGACATTACACTAAATCATAACATGCTTGTTTGATTTTGGCTTACATGATATGAAAACCTTATTTTCAGCTTATTTAACATTTTTGATTAAACAATCACATTAACAATACTGAATATTATTGATACTTTAGGAAACTGGAAGATTTTTAAGGTGAAAAGTCTGAAACAGGGTAATTAAATAGACCAGAGATAAAATTGCACAAGAAATCAATTTATTTTTTTTGTGCTGGTTACTGCATGCCATGGCAGGCAGATGAAATAATATGTTTTAGGAATTTAAATTACTTGAAATGGCTTGAAATGATTTTCATGGCACAGGTATTATTTCTTTTGTTTTGGTTACTACGTAGTCAACAAGAGTTTTAGAAACCTGACTACAACATAAAAACTGGCTCAAAGAATGACATGAATGGGATAAGCACATACCACACTTTCAGATCTGCTATTAGATTTGAGCGCATGCATTGTCTGTCTCCAGCCGCTTAGCACTAATGTTTATTTCAAGAATTTTAAAAAAGTTGCATAGAATTAGAAAAGCAGGAGTATGCTGACTGAGCTAAAACACCCCTTTAAACCAAGCTGGATTATAGCTCAACTTACTTTGTGATCCCAACTATTACAATTTACGGCTTAATTTGTAGCCTGAACCTATTCAACTGTGGTTTATTCAATAAGCCATGGATCACAGGTTTGTGAAATTTGTGAATCAGGTCACAAAAATACCATTGTAACCTATTTTTGATACACAAGTCTTTTCTACTACAACACCAATTTGATATGGTGGTTAAAATGCACCAGGTTTGAAATCAGAAGAATATTAATGACAGTCATCCACACTAGGTAGATGAGGCTAGGAAATCACCTCCATAGGAAGGCTAAAATTACATTTATTGAGGTTGGCTAAATAAGAGAAACTCGCAACTCCAACTGTGGTACTTTCTCTGTGTAGATCAGTGTACTAGAGACCCACTTGAGCTACTTCTGAATACTAATCTGGATGTACTGGACTTTACACCTCATCAACAGAGTTTGCATATCTCAATCAAGGACAGCTTCCTTACTCACTACAGTTCCAGTCCAACCTTAGTCATGAAGCAGCTGGATTACTTGGGTTAGTCCCTCTCAATCATAGGAAGCCGGCAAGGATAATCACACACACACCCCAAATGTTGCCATGAAAATTGTATGGACCTATCCTGGCACTCACTAGGAGTGAAGGTTGTCCCAGTCTACTGGAGGATAGACCAAGTTATGTCAAGCTAATGATGTCAGACTTCATGTACTGTATGAAGAATATCTGTGCATCTGAGAACATGTTGCAAAGCAGGGCAGGTTTTGAGTATCTACTTCAATTAACAATAGATGAAAGGTTGACATATAGTGATTGCAAACCCACCATAATATTCCCCAAATCACATACGTTAATATATCAAGTCAATTTCACCCCCATCCATTTCAAGTGAAGATATGTTTCAAAATTTATACTCAATAAGCATTGACTTAGTCCAGTTAAGTTTAAGAGGTAGCATTCATATCTGCTCATATATTATCTGCATTAAAATGTTAATTTCAGAAACCCTACAAACAAGGATATTTTTTTCCTTAATAAAGGGAATCCTCACTTGCAAAATGAAGTTGCAGGATTGCCACCTAACTTTCTACTGTGTATTATGGTTGTTTAGAATAAGTTCTTATGTTGCATTTCACACTTACAGAGCAACACCACCATGCAGTTAACATATGTTAGCTGTGAAGTTGAAGTCAGGAAACTGGGAAAATATACGGCACATAGAAAGCATTATATTCAAGGAAATCATTTTGTTACCTACCACAAAGGAAATTCTGTTGTTAAACTTGATGCTGCTTTTTCTATTAGACTCTTACAATAACAAACTCACTGCCACAAAAAGCTGCAAGATTATCTAACAACTAAAAAGTAAACCCTATAGATTTATAATCAAACTTTTGAAGTCACTCTCAAAATGTTTTCCCAAAGCCCCTTTTAAGTATTCATTTCTGCTACATATTCACTCCAGTTTTAAGTCTTTGCTATTCTTTTAGCAAACACTTTCTCATGCCTTCAACTCTGTCTGCTAAGCTGATATAAGGTAACAAGACTGAAATGCATGTCGTCATCTTTTTGAAACTGGCTACATAAAATATTAAACTGCTACAGCTTCTATTGTTCTAACATTGAGTCAAATGTTTCATCTTGTCCAGAAATTCCAATGGAAAAGGAGTCAGTGGAAGTACTAACTTGTGATTTTTTTTAAATGCCAAGTCAGACAGGGCAAAGATTTACATAATAATGAAAGGCATGATAAATCACCTACTGTATATTTCTAGAAAGTTATTACTTGAAAGCTTATTTAATAAAAATAGAAGATTCTTAAACTATCTGCTGTACCAAAATTCACAAGAGGGAATCTCTGTTTCTACAGCAGAAAAAATAGGGTTGTATAGAAGTCTGAATTCAAAAAGCAAAATAGGATTTGGAATGTATGTATGTATGTGTGTGTGTGTATATATATATCACCTGTCTGGAGCACCACAAGCCAAAGGTGAATTTCTAAAAAGTGTTAAGAGAGGGCTGTTGCAAAAGACACAGCTCCTCTTCCATAGATGCCTTACATACCCCACAAACATCCAAATTACATTTTGCCTTCCAATCTGGATCTCCACACAACTCAAGTACAGTACACAAAATTATACACCGAGAATAGAATGTAAAACCCACAGAGAAGTCTGACAGAGAATAGTGAGGTCTCTCAGCAAATGCTCTTCAACTCAGCAAGAAAATCTAACATATGGAGGGGGGGGGAGAAACAAAAATTGCCTGCAGATTTTGTTACAATCCAACTCTCAGCTACTCCAGCCACTATGTATTGAGTTCAGCAACACTAGATGGTCTGCAGTCCTACTTTAGCACTTAGACTTATATACAGCTTCACAGAATATAAGTCTTTACAGACTTCTCTAAGCTGTTTACAGAGTCAACCTCCTGCCCCCAACAATCTGGGTTCTCGTTTTACTGACCTCCCAAGCAGCAGCTGCTAGCCTTTTAGGAAAAGGGAGGTGAGAAACTCGTCAGGCAAACTCTGTTTTCCTACTTTCAAGTTCCCACAGAACATAGCTTTCCTATCACATTGATTTTAGACGGTTAATAATGCAGTTACTTTAAAAAGCCACTCTAGGCAGCTTTTGCTAAACTGTTAAAAACTGCTACAGGGTGCAAATTTTGCAGATACTTTATTCCAATCCCATTGCAGATTAACCAACAGACAATTTTATTTTCCCCAAAACTATACGAGAAGCCTAGTTTTATCCCCTCAATGGCGTAGCATATGGGTACTTGCCTTCTCCAGCTAGTAGAGGTTGGGATTAAAATATTCAGGCGCTAATTCCTAACGATTTAGCTTTATAGTCAAAATTCAACGGGATTTTTTATTTCTGAGCAGGCGTACAAAGAATTGCAAAAGGAAGTCTTACTAAAGGGGAAGGGGTGGTCAAGTTTTTTTTTCTTTTTAAAAAAAGACAAAAGAATTTACTTTCCGTTTTTTTTTTTTTTTAAATGATCCGAAGTGGGGAAGAAGGGGGACAACCCTCAACCGTTCCTTGGAAATTGGGAAAAGGAGACAACAGAAGGGTGGAATTGCGTCTGCAAATCTGCAAAACTAAGTTCAGAGAATGGAATTCCAGGAGTCAACCACACATCCCATGAAACCGTGATTAAATTCAGTTTTGTGAATGAACCACAGCTGGCTAGATTTACCCAACTGGCTACGCCCGAACCAACCAAGCCACGTTTAAAGGTTCAGCGCGATCCGGGAACTTAAAAAAAAAAAAAACTCTTGTCGGGATAATCTCCCCCTCCCCTCCCCTCCCCGCGCGAGCCCCCCCCCCGCTCAAACTTGCAACTTATGAATGCAACTTCGCGCGCGATTGGAAAGCAAAACCCGGGTAGGGGCCTCTTAGGAGGGTGGTGGCAACAGTAATAAGAATAAATATCCTCTGCTTTCCCCCCCCCCTACACCTATTCCGGGGGTGGGGGTGTCCCGCTGCTGAGGCATGAAGAGAAGCGAAACCGCGACGGGCGGGCGGCTGGGCAGGCCTCGCGGTCGTTCGCGCGGTCGCTCACCTGAGTGGGTGAAAGGAGCGCCAACAGAAAAAGCCCGAAGACGAGCCGCCAAGCCAGCGCCCTGCCCATGTCTGCTCGTGCCGGGAGCGCCGCTCGTCTCGTCCCGCCCCGCAAGTTCTGGTCCTGAGGTGCAGCGGCGGAGAGGCGGCGGCTGGCTTTTATGCGCGCGCCAAGCGGCGGGGAGGGGTGGGGCGGGTCCAGGCCCTCGTCGCCCCCGCCTCCTTTTTCCCCCCGTGCTGTTTGTGGGACGCCACCCCCCACACACACACCTCCCACTCCTCCTTCTCCCTGCCCCTCCTCTCACTCCCTTTTGCAGTTCAGGAGCGCGCTTTTCCCTACTGGCCGAAGGAAATAAAAACACCAGCGTGGCCAAACGGAGGAAAGGAACGCTGGGGGTTCTTTAATTTCAATACAAAAACTGCCGGAATTCCCACTTTCTTACCGACTTGATTCTGGCAAGAGAAAGAGGGGGGGGAACCCTGCCCATATGCTCCGGAAAACTGCTTTTACAGTCACGTCTCTCGCCTTCCTTCTCCTATGTAGAACTTGGGAAGACTTCTAGAGCAGGGGGTCTCCAACCTTGGAACTTTAAGCCTGGCGGACTCCAATTCCCAGAATTCACCAGCCAGGAGAACTTTTAAGCCTGGCCAGAAGTCCGCCAGGCTTAAAGTTCCAAGGTTGGAGACCCCCTGCTCTAGGTCACCCCAAAGGAGCAGCCCTGGTGTCTAAAATGTGATGAATTCAGATTCCTCTAAACTTCGATGAATTCAGATTCCTCTAAACTTCGATGAATTCAGATTCCAATCAACTTTCCTTTTTTAGACTAGAGGATTAGTTTCCCCCCTCCCCTTGAGTCCCTAGTATGCAAAAACAGAAGCAAACAAAAAAGTATGATGATATTTCTTTTGGGGGAATCTAAATCACATTGGGGGGGGGGAAACTAAGTAGCTGGTCCCTCTCCATGGAAGCCCTACTCTGAGCTCTGAGTCCTGGATCTTTTCTTTGTGCAAATGCAGTTCTGAAAAGTGAGGTGTTACTGGTCATGTGCTGAGCGCCACTCTTTAAAAGAGGCCATGTAATAAGTTTTTTGCATATTTTGAATTAGCAGTGGTGCATCTAACTACTTGGCCTTTGGGCAGAAGCTTGTTTCCTACCACCAAATGACAGGAAACTCTGGCGGGATGAGTCTTTCCTCTGGCTCATCAGGGGAGGATGCCCCTTTCTTCTTAATTCATAAATTAATTCATTGTCAGGGATAGCTTGCTGGGCGGGACCATAGTAACAGGTGCCAAGGTTGTGGGTCTCCTTTTACAATATATTTCTTTTCCAAAACAAACTTGATCTTCATTTATCAGAAGGTGCAAACAGAACAAGAGGCTGTTCTAGTCTGGACGTAATACTCACTAACAGAAGTGACTGTTGCCTAGAATGTGGAGGAAATAAGATTGTGTTATTCTTGAATCTATAGTAACCAAAGGAGGAGAAAGAAGAGTAGCATACTAGATGTGAAAAGACCAAATGTTGGTGAACTCCAAGGACAGATTAGGTGGGCTATGACAGCTTCAATTCCTTAAGGGAAAAAAAATGTCCAGGAAGAGTTGGAAATTTTACAAGATTGAATGGAATGAAGCTGCAAACAATTCCTACAAGGAAAAAAATAAAACCAATCTAAGAATCCCAGCTCTCTAAAATTGATTATGTACCATCATGTTGATGCCAATTTAGGCGCCACATAGATTTTAGAGTCCAGTAATCTAGAAATGCTGATCATGAGTAAGAAAAACAAACACGGGGTGGTGGTGGTGGTGGAAGAAGAAGGCAGCCTAACCAAAGAACACAAGGTAGAGTTCAGAAATAGTAGGAACTATATCAGAAAGGCTAAAATCAAGAGTGTGTTGCAAGAAATGCAAAAATAAAATAAAATAACAAAGACAGCAAGATTTGAAGGGGGGCATAGAATGTAAAGAAAAGTGAGCATGGGAGTTGTTGTAAAGAGAAAGTAGTGAAGTAATGATGGATATTGGTTGGAACGCGGAAGATCCTAACTTATATTTTGCATTTGTTTTCTCCCAGAAGGAAATGTCATAACTCTGCCATTTATGAACAGAAGTGAACCAGAGCTTAGGATAGTCAAGGAGAAGGTAAGAGACAATGCAGCTAATTCCAGAGCCAGATAAATTACATCCCAAAGAACCAGCTTGGTCTAATGGTTAAGGCACCAGGCAAAGAAAGCAGGAGACTGTGAGTTCAAATCCCACCCTAGCCATGAAAGTCAGCTGGGTGATTTTGGGCCAGGCACTCTCTCTCTCTCAGCCCCGTTGATGTTTGAAAACCCTTAGAGGACTGGTGACATCTCAGAAAACTGGAAGAGAAGTAAGTGTTATTATTGTTGTCTCAGAAGGCTGTTAAAGCCATAAGAAACAACAGCCATACAGCTCCAGGAGTGGAGAATGCAAACATGATTTTAAATATTATTTCCCTTTCTTGAAATGCAGCTGATGAAGCAAGAGAAAGGGAATGTGTGTGTGTGGGGGTGTATTATATACCACATTTTGCCATGATTTAATGCTTATAATGCAATGAGTATTTTGTAAATGCCCCAAATGCTAAGTGTTCTTTTGGCAAAATAAAAATAAAAATCAGTCATCATCTTCTATGTCCCTCCGAATATTGCTAAATCAGCACTTATGACTTTATGCATATTTATTCAGAAAATATTTAAAGACAGACTTGTGGCCTGCTTCCAGCAGCTCCAGCCAGCATGAGGGATGTCAGGAGCTGGAGTTTAATAGTATTTGGAAGACCCTGGTTTAAAGGGCTTCCTATCTTGTGTTGTACTGCAGTTTCAGAATCGATTCTTGAGCAAGTTCACATCCAACACTCAGCCATAATGTGATTAAATTAGTTTTGAGTTGGTGTGATAGGTGAACCCAGCCACTATGATTAGAAAAGCAAAGTGTTTGCTTAATATATGGCTGACTATTTTATAAACAGTAACCCTAGGCAATTCACATACAAAAACAAAAACAGAACAGCAATAAAACAATGGTGTCATCCAGATTTGAAGCAGCCCTCTCTACAAGTTTTCAGTTTATTTCAGGTGTGTCCAACCTTCTGGTTTGCCTGGGCCACACTGAGTGAAGAGCAATTGTCTTGGGAAACATACAAATATAGATAATATAGATAAATATTTTTTTTAAATCACATAATGATGTTAAAAGTGTATGATCTTGTGGGGCTGCATTTCTAGCTGTCTAGGGCTGTGAGTTGGATACATCTGGTTTAGTTCAATGTTTTTGGAACATGCTCAGAACCCGTGTAGGATTAACACGAATAAGCACATGCTGGTCATCATTTTACATCCTGTTTACCCAAGGATTAACGCTTATTTAAGGTGTCATACTTTGTCTGGAAAGTCATTATTTCTGGATTTTGCAACATTATAAATCACCATAGGTGGCTGTTATAATGCCCTACAACAAACAAAACCTAGCAACTCATACAGTTTGTGATATTAGCTACTGTTTCAACAATATTTATAGCCACAATCCTAAACATTTTTATTCTGGAATAGGTATTCCATTCAATAGGCTTTACTCCTAGGTAATTTGGTATAGGATCCTCTGAACTATTATAATTGACTAAGCAATGCAATCATGTTGTAAGATATGCAGTCATATCATAAAAGTGAATCAATTGATTAAAATGCCTGCTTATTGCCTGACTTGGGGGCAACTTTTAGCTATGCTTGACTGATCTCCCAAAAATAAGCAGAATGGGAATTGTTAACGTTTGAAGACACAAGCTCTGATAAATGTCAGAATTGTAGGCTAGATTGAGAAATAAAAGGGGGGAGAAATCTGAGAGAAAGTAGTGGCAAATCACTTCACCGTCAATAAAATTATCTGAAAAAAATCGACGAATTCGCCGGGAGCTGAGTTTGACTTGGGAGACATTTTTACACTCCTGTTAATATGTCATTTTCAATTCCTGCATTGGATAAAGCCCAATGGTTCCTGATATGAATACACTGTTAAGGGCTGCCCCTTGCTGGACCACAGCAAAGAGAAAAATAACTCCACAAAAACATTTTTTCCTCTGCCTTTTTAAAGTCTAACAATGCAATTCTATGTATGCGTATTTTTACGTAAGACACAGAGTGCAATGAGGTTTAGTATTAAGTTGGTGTTAGGTAAATATCTGCCTGGCCCCTTAACTTCTAAAGACCCCTTCATTCTTATCCACTTCTAGAACAGATTTCTAAAGCTGTAAAAGACAGGCAAAACTCATCTCCAAAAATGAGAGATACGGAAGCTGGCATTTTAACTCTTGACCTCTTATTCCTTCCCCTCTAATTCCAGTCTTGTGAAAGATAACAGTGAATTACCAGGTTGACACAACCTTATATATCAACCTAACCAACCTGGCAGATAACTTTGTGGTCCAAAAGGTAGATGAGGGAACTAGAGGGGCAGCCATACTGGACTTAATACTTACAAACAGAGAAGAACTGATAGAGGGAGT
>JANHFT010006359.1:246952-272420 GCA_032467955.1 Pseudoxenodon macrops
TGCCCGCTGGGTGGGCACAACTTGCCAAGAGGTGCTAGGCAGCTGCTCTCTTGCAAGTGGGGTGGGAGTTTTTAGGCTAGGGGGAATGGAGGGGAGGCGGGCGAGTGCCAAAACCCTGCAATTCCCCCATGATTGCAAAAGCTGAAATTATATTTAAATTTAAAATCATATTTAAAAACCCAGGTATTTATATTTAAATTTATTTATTAAATATAAATACCTGAGTTGTTCATAATAGTAATTTAGTAATAGTAACAATAGAGTAATAATTAGATTTTCTTAAAGAAGCTGTAATGTTGCAAACGTTGAGGGATTTCAATTCCTCTTACCTGCATATTCAGCCAGGCCTGTTAGATTCGGAGGCTGAAAACCCGGAAACGTAGGCCTGCTCTAAGGTGTATTTTTGCTGACACATCGGGGCACTTTGTGCCAGTTCAGATCTGCTTGGGATTTCTCCAACCTTACAACATCGGCTGTGCCCGGGATCGGAATCAATGGATTGCTGGCTCAGCCTTACCTGATAGCTATGGCCAAGTTGGTCTTATTGCTCGAGAGTGCAGCTCTCCTGAGTTTGTAAGTGTTCCATCCTCCCAGTGGCAGGAACTCCTCCCTCACCACATCACACAGCTTGTTTCTCTCTCTCTCTCCCTCTGTCTTTCTCTCTCTCTCTCCCCCTCTCCCTCCCTCCAAACCTTTTGGTGCCTCTTGATCAGCTGAAGGAAATACTGGGGCCAGCAAATGGAGTTCTCTCTTAGCTTCCTGAAGTCCCCAGATGTGAGGTCCCTGCAGATAGGCTTCACGATTGCGGGATGGGAATGACACAATGCACTCTTACGCAAAAGTCTCCTCAGCTTCAATGCTTAGAATATACTTGATCAGATACACAGAACTGAGTTCACACATTGCTCTGCACAATGGCTTGTTCCTTCCCCGATTGGTTTGAAAAGCCGACATGCCTTTTTGTGTGTCGTGTCAGACCATAAACCATGACTTATAAACCACAATGAGTGGGCTTAACCATAACTAAACCAAGTGTATCATTGTTAGATACACCATCTTCATTTGTTTCTTTAATGGTACAAAAGAAAGGAGAGATCACCTGGTGTCCTACTTTCCGTCTTATTCTGCCACTGCCATGTACAGTATATAACAGAGTTAAAGCTTGGATAACCAAATGCCATCCTCTTTGGGACTGTGCATGCTGATTACAGTCAAGATTGAATTGCAGTGACCCCGAAATGGTCTCTGCCTTTTGCTGTATATCAGCACAGATATATATATAAATAATGTAAATTCTCGCTAAACGTCTATCGTCAAAGCCAAAAAGGTTTGGGTAGTGGACTTAGTGGAGTGGAGACAGCAGAATAGAAGAAAAGAACTAGAGAAAATCACGAAGTATAAAGACCTGAAAACAGAAACATTATTAACTGTGGCAAAAGAAAGCGAAGATGGCACCAATAGTGACAGGCTTCTTAAGTGCATTTCCAAAACAACTTGAATACCATCAGCATCACCAGTCAGTTGCAAAAGGCAACTTTATGTGGAACATAAAGCTTATGTTAACACCTTCAAACATCAACATCAGCCTATCCCAGGTTCTTGGAAAGGACTCAATATGTGGATAACATGCTAAATAATTTGGTGCTTTCAAGTAACAATGACAAACCACTTCTTGCCAAGAAAACTGGAGGGACTTGTCCAAGCAATCACCAGAAGTGGTTTGCCATTGCTTTCTTTTTAGAGCTGAGTAAGATTGGCTGGCTCTTAGTCAGTAGGCCGGCTTTGTGCTAAAGCGGGAGAAGGACTCATGATCTCACATTTGCAGTCCGGTGCCTTAATCAGTACACTAAATTGGGTCTCAAACTGGAAATTACTTACAGAATTTTTCCAACACCGATCTCCTGTGGTGTCAATTGACTCTTCTTTCCTATTAATCATCTATTTGGTCCAGAGCTGTGCTTACTGCATTCTGCAAAATAAATGTTGTTTTCAAATTGAAAACATGAGTGCTGCTGTTAAAATACCTCCTAAAATTAGCACACACACACATCCCTTTTTCTCAGGGACAGTTCTTTCTGCGCTCATACGGATATGTTGTCTGCAATCTTGATTTTATTCCTTGAGCACCCAGGTAAAGAAAACCTCACCCTGAAAACTTAGGAAAAAAAGGCTACAGAAAGAAGTACCGCTAATTAGACGAAAGTACATCCTCTTCCAAGTCATAATGCAATTAATCAGAGGCAAAATGGGAATACAAACGTAAGCAAATTCAAACTAATTAGCATTTGCTGATGGAACGTGTAGCTGTCACGGCGACTAAGGATATTAAACATAACTAGCATTTAATTTGATTGCTGTTTCTTTTTTCATTGCATTTGCCACCTGCTCAGTGTGAGTTGGATAAGCCCCCAGAGTAACAGCCAAAGACAAGGCATCAAATGGGACAGACTTCCTGCAACACTTACAAAACGCTCACATTTACACACACTATCTCCCTCTGTTCACATACCCTTAATGCAGTACTTTTAAGACCAATAGGAAAAAGAGCACAGAGAAAAATGAGAACGTGCCAGCTGCTCTTATAAGAATAGAGTTTCTGGATAGGATCTGAGGAAGATATATTGCCAAGCCAAGCTGAAACAGTCACCATATCCAGTCTAAGAGCTTAAGTGGTTAGGAGTGTTAAAAGGAGCTCAACCCACTTAGAACAGAGCAGATCCGAAATATGACCAAGGTGATTTGGAGAACCCCTGGTGTCTCTGTGACTTGGTTCTGGCATCAGTGCATCTGGCCAAACTAAGCTTCCAACCAGGATATTCGGTGTCAAAAATCCCAGGAGGTGCTAGTTAGTGCCCAGCTTTGGAGAAGGCAGATGTGACTGGCATGATCCAGGATGTGGAGATGTGGCCACATCCTCAGCAAGGCAGAGTCACAAGAGATCCCCCGAGGCTGGGCTAAGGCCAAGATCTTTCAAGGAATTCCCAGCATTCAAAATATTTGAAGGCCACCAGGTTAGAGAAAATTATTCTTGTAGCACGGAAGAAGAAATAAAATTATTGTCTTTTAGGAAAGTTATTAAATAGCTATTCATAGCTTTAAAAATATTGTTTTTTCTTTGCTTTTTCTTATTTACCGTTTAGTATTTTAATTTTGTTAAACTTGTTTTGTCCGTCTACTTTTTGCTTTTAACAGGGTGTGTACACACACACACATACACACACATATAACCAAGTAACAATACAATGGAGATTTCAATATAAAATAATTTAACTTAAGACCAAAATCTGTATTATGAAACAAAACTCTTGATGAATGTACCATCTTCTTTCATCTCTTCCTTTCTAATTCTATTTTTACCTTTGACTGGGAAAAAACAAATAATTACAATAGTCATAACAGTGATATCCTAAACCGTAATTAATATTGACTGAATATAAACTTTCTTCTTTATTTTTAATGCTTCAAGGGAGTGTTCTCAACCTTAGCAATTTAAAGATTTGTGGACTTCAACTCCCAGAATTCCCCAGCCAGCATTGCTATCAGCAGAATTTGCTTTCTGACAGCTTAATTTACCGGTAAGTAGTCCATATTCTACACTCTGAGGTGATATAAAAAAGTACTATGATTGGTTATCTAGGTGACAAGATAGTCATGTTAGAAACTACTATACGTAGTCTTTGACTTACAACAGATCACTTACCAACCATTTGAAGTTACAATGGACCACTAAAAAGGTACTTACAACTAGGTTCTGAAGTTCCAATGGTCGAGCCTCCCTCCCCTGGTCACTGGACTTTTGGGCGCTCGGCAACTGACCTACATTTACGGCTGTTAGCAATGACCTATGGTCACATAACTGCAATTAATGATCTTTTTGCCAAAAACTGGTTTTCATTGCATAGCAAATCTGTCTCATAGCAAACAATGGATTTGCTTAATGACTATGGCATTCACCTTATGACCATCACAAAAAAGGTCATAAAATCAGGTCCAGCCGCATGATGACCGCTTTATGACCATCCTGACTTATGACCATAATGAGCAATGATTTGAATGATTATAATGAACATAATGAGTTGAAGATTACCTATATTAAATGTTTTATTATTAAATTACCTATATTAAATGTTTCCTCAATCTTCTCTATGATAACTTTATAATGCCCTTGATTTCCTTACCTACCAGGTTCTATCTAAAAGCACCATTTCCTTATAAAGAAGGTGCTCTAGTCTCTTTTTCCACCCTTAACTGTTATAGCATAAAGGACATATATATGTTTTAATTACCTCAATGCCTGTTTGTTTTAGATTTTTAAAGGTTCTTCCCTCCCCTCCAAATTAAATAACAAACATCCAAAAATAACCTTCACGGGTGAGTTCAAAGGAAGGGGCCATTATCCCAAAGTCAAGCAAACAAAGATGAAACCAAAATTCATTCTGAAAACTATATCACCATGACAAGTATTAAAAAAAAATCTACTAAATCTTCAGTGCCAGATATATGTACTAGACCATAAAAAACATTTATGAGTCACAGTGGTGAAATTACTGCTCCCACTTTAATTTAATGTGAGCAGTTTTAATAAGTGGAACGCTCAGTTAATGCAAACTGATTTTTGTCTTTGCTCTGTATTTTTTTTGGGGGGGGGATTGTTAGATGACGGTTTGAAAGCTAGTATCACACACTTTAAATTGTATAATTAAACAGCAACCGAACAAGCAAACCTCTGACAGTCAACAGTAATCATGAACCTCTATGAGAACAAAAAGTTTCTGCTTGACAACACAGAGGGTTTTTTTCTTTCTTTCAGGACTTAACAGGGAGCATGTGCTGAACAGTACGATTTTATGCCCTTGGCAAAGCAGGACACAGGCTGTAAGGCTGGGGCTGACTCAACATTTCTGCATGAAGCAAGGGACAGTAAAAGTTTCCCTCTCCCACTCAGTACTTAAAAGATATTAAAGTAGATTGTTCTTCGGTGTGGTAGGCTCCTTAAATCAGCAGATTGGCCGTCAGCCTTTCAAGGTAGGTCATGTCAGGAAACAGACACCATAAGAATGACTGCAACTGTATTTTACTCTTAAGAGGGCATAATAAGATAATTTTGAAATCCTGACAATCTCTCTTCTTTTTAGTTCAAAGACACTAATAGTGGGGCGATCTTGAGTTTCTTTCTCACCTGCTCAAACTGTTGTTTGCCTGTTGTTGCATTCCTTCTTCAAGGTTATCTCCATACTCCTCTACACTAGCACAGAGGTGCAGAGTAGCTCTCTCTTTCTCTTCCAGTACTTATCTACTGCATCTTAACACTTGCTACTAACAAATGGTGGGAAAACCATACAGCAGGGGTGTCAAACTCACGTTGTCATGTGATGTATAGTGACTTTTTCCCCTTCGCTAAATGGGAGGGTGGCCTTGGCCAATGCATGACACATCTGGCCTGCAGGCCACAAGTTTGACACCCTTGCCATTCAGCAACAATAAACCAAATGAAAAATGTCTACCTGACAAATTGAAGAAGGGATACTCAGAAATTCTTAGTGGAACTGTAAGGAATTCTGTTTCCTGGGGGTATCCAATTCAGATAATGCAGATATACACTTGAAGACATGAGGCCTATGGCAAAGGAACATGGAAAACCTCTTTCCTAAAAAATACAGTACAATGTTTGGGAAGCTGGCATTCAAATGATATCTTTGGTTGCTTTCATAAGAAAGGCATCTTCAAATTAAGATAATTTTTGGAAGAAGGACTAAGGGACATCTCTTATACATTTTTCATGTGTCCATCTGATTGGATTTAAGATTGCTGGCCTAGACAAGAAGTTTTGGCTGTTCTCAGAGGCATCTGGGATTATTTATTATTATTATTATTATTAGTTGCAAAAAGAAAATAGAAATGGCTTGCAAGAACCAATACGGTTTTGCAGTTAAAATATTGGGACTATGATGGTGTGATGCAGGTTCACATCCCTGCTTTTACCTACCTCACAAGATTATATGCACCAAAGACAAATTCCTTGTGTGTCCAATCACACTTGGCCAATAAAGAATTCTATTTCTATTCTATTTCTATGGTGATGCTAAAACCGTAATGGAAAAAAATATATGCTAGATTGTGTTTCTGAGATTATGGATGGGATTAATTTGCCATAGTCATCTATAATTATGTTTCTTCTATGGTGAAAACATTTTTATCCAGCAGGACCATACTCAGGGAAATGCTATCCGTCTTCTCTTATAGATTTATTAACTGCAGTTGTTGCTTTGAGTGATTTTGTGTTGGAAATTTCTAACATCACAATTTCAAATCAGCATCTTTCTAGAGAACGACGGTCGGGAGCGGAGAAACGCGCGGTACATCGCCCGTTCAATATACGACACTGCAAAATAGGTGCAACTGCGGTATCTTTCTGAAGCCTATCTGGTTATAAAGTGAGACCAAACTCTCCTTAGATTGGAATCGCCCAAAACCTCAGGGCTCTAATCCCGCACTATCCGCCTTGGCTCTTCTGAGCCTCGGGAAAGAACCCCCAGCGGAGAGTTGGAAAACTTCGGCCTACAGCCGCCAGGTCCTCCGAGGCCCTTCTTTCCAGCAGGGGTCGCTGTCGCCTCCGACAAAAGCGTGGCTCCGCCTTCGCCTCTGCTGCTGACCTTTGATCCCTGCGGGAAAGGGGAGAAGGACGTGCACGGAGTGGGACCGCGCGGCAGGGTTTGGGCTGTAAGCGCCGGCCGGAGGCAGGTAGTGTAGCCGGCTGGTCATAGAGCTGGCGGACAGGCAGGCAGACGGGCGCTGTCGGCCCCGGGCGAAGAAGCAGCGCTTTCCGGTTCCCTCTGTCGCTTCGGCGAAGGGAGGCCGGAATCGGACGCGGGTCCGCTAGGCAACCAGGTAGAGGGCGGGGGTTACGCACGCGGCGCAAAATCTGATCTGCTGCGGGAAGTTTCACAGTCGGGATTGCGGCGCGGTTTTAACCGTATTTACGGTAGGGCTCCCTTGAATTCGACCTTGAGGCTTGTCATTGCCCTCTGCGAAGTTTATTCTCTCTCTCTCTCTCTCTCTCTCACACACACACACACACACCCTCCCCTTATCCAAATCCAGGGGGGGTTTGACCTCCGTGGCACTTGGTGCTTGGATCCTTTGTTAAGATCAGGGGGTGAGAAAAACGAGGAGTGGGACTGTGACCTATTCATTCGTCTGCCATTCAAGTAATAGCAACGGCGCTTGAGATTGTCTGGTCTCTTGTAACATACATGACTCCTTGTTGTTAATGGGTGTCCTGCAGGTCATATTGTGTGAGGCCGTTAACGAGTAAATTCAGTCGCTATAGTAGTGTATTAATTTAAGGTATATTGCGCTGCCCTTTTAGAGTTCCCAGTAAGCGCTGATGTTTAGATCCAGATAGAAAGTCCACAGCATAAAGTTACAAGCTGAAAACTAAATGGACTCCTCCGATCTTTGACCATCTTGGCTTATTTGCAATAACAAAAAGGGATTGATTAGATAGCGTGTAGAGCTTTACGTTCCTTTGATGAACTGATACCCCTAATTTTAAAGGTGGTCCTTCTCTGTCCATTTCTGAAGAAGCCCTCTCTGGATTAAAGGGGATTAAAGGTAAAGGTTCCCCTCGCACATGTGCTAGTTGTTCCCAACTCTAGGGGGTGTTCCATCTCTGTTTCAAAGCCGAAGAGCCAGCACTGTCCAAAGATGTCTCCGTGGTCATGTGGCCGGTATGACTAAACGCCAAAGGCACATAGAACACTTACCTTCCCACCGAAGTGGTCCTTATTTTTCTACTTGCATTTTTACGTGCTTTCGAACTGCTAGAATCTGGGACAAGTAACAGGAGCTCACTCCGTTTCGTGGTGCTAAGGATTCAAACCACTGAACTGCCGACCTTTCTGATCGACAGGCTCAGCATCTTAGCCATTGAGTCACCGTGTCCCTTTAATACTATCACTACAATTTAATTTAATATATTAAATTTATTATTAATTACATATATTAATACTATCACTACAATCATAATATTTCTGTTTGGGACAAAGTGCTGGAGAAGATAATATTTGTACAGTTCAGATTTTCTTGGAAAACACTAATTTTGTTCCTTTCTGATGATTTAGGGCAGAATGAGTTTTGGTCTTAAAAAATAGCATGTGTCACTGTGCCTTTACATTCTGTGGGTGCCATAAGGGCTAATTTCCCTCAATGCTATTTAACATACCAGCATATATGATAATGATCAGGTGTTTGGACATGAAATGTCATCAGATATTGAAGACATGCAGATTACTTCTTCATGACACCTAAATTAAGAGAAAACAGGCAAATTTAGAATGAGTATCTATCAAGATTCTGTATGGGATGGATGAGGCCCAATAAATTGAAGTGAAATTCTCTCATGACAATTCATGGTTAATAGATTTTCAGGTGGAGGAATGAGTGAATCTGCCTTGGAGTGGAATTTGATTTGACTTTAGATTTTTATTGTTTTGGCCAGGGTGTGGACTCAAGAGCTTGAATAGTTTCAGATGTTCCTGGAATAGTAATTGATACTGGAGGATCAAGTGACCTTTCAAGGAACACCTACCCAAATCTCTTGTTGCATTAGCTATAGTTCTTCTTGCATGTGGAAATCTAGCTGCTATTGTTCATACTCTGGTAGCCTCATGTTTAGATAAGTGAGGGATCTAGCTATGCACACATTGCATCTTTATTAAAGCAACTGACTGGCTACCAATTAACTACCAAACCAAGTTCATGATCTTCTGTTTGACAAAGAGTGCCCATGAAAACCAGGGAACCTAACAGTCTGCTTTTGCCTTTATAGGACAGGTTGGTTACTAAGGTGACCAGAGGAGATCTTGTTGTGCATCCAGTACTACAATTGACCTATTGTTATTTTGTTGTTACTCATAGTTGGGCATTCTTTGTAGTGAAAGCCTTGGGAATTTTTTTTCACCAATATCTCATCTTTTGCACTGGTTTAATTTATTAAAGTTTACTATTTAAATTATTATTTGATTGTAAACTGCTTTAGATCGCCTGCCCAAGAAGAAATACAGAAATATTAAATAAATAATGTGTAGGTTTGACTTTCTTTCCTAAGAAAGTTTGAACTGTCAAAGCAGGTCTATTCTTTGTTTCTAAATCTAACCCTCTTGAGAAAATAATGAAGATTTCACTGAGGTCTTCATTCCCAACCCATTTTTCAAAATATGGTTCATCATGGTAAACTCAAATCAATTTTTGTTAGTCATAGACCAGCAAAATAGTAGATTCATGGATAAAGTAATAAATTTATCCCATTATTCTTCAATGCCTTGTTTATAAATAGTGTTTGTGTGTGTTAGTATCAGGACAGAGCATGAAAGGGGTAATTATTTGCTGGTAAATTAATATAAGCCATTGAGTTATTGTGAATGCATACACAGAACTTTGGCGGATGGTTTTGTGAGCATTGTAGATTTTTATGACATCAGTGGTATCTGTTGGTATTATGTTACCTAACCCTACCTAGGACACCCAAAAAATACTAGCTAGAAATCTTTTAACT
Organism: Pseudoxenodon macrops; assembly: GCA_032467955.1. NCBI lineage: Eukaryota > Metazoa > Chordata > Lepidosauria > Squamata > Pseudoxenodontidae > Pseudoxenodon > Pseudoxenodon macrops. Next base: position 256,509 of record JANHFT010006359.1, read on the forward strand.
ATTTGGATTGTGGGGTAGATGACTTTTAGGTATAAGATTATAACCAACTCCCTGGCATTTTTAAAAAAAAAATCACATCACAGAGCCACACATTTGTATTCAGAAATAAATTGAATTAATTTAGTGCCACATATTCTTTCATGGGTTTGGAATTTTGTGAATCCCATCCCGGTACCTTCCTACATCTCTTGTTGCTTTAGAATATGTAAGAAGTTGCATCGTTTATCTTGGAAAATTTCTAACTTGCAATGCCCTAACTCTTTAATCCTTTGTTCCAGGGTATGCTATGACAGGGTATAAATGGCTTCTTGGCGCTTTTAGAAATCTAAATGTCTGGCTTGGACTTCTGGTCAAATCTCCTCACAAACACAGCTCTCCCTGGACGACCTTTCTTTGTGCTGCAGGCCAGTATCCCAGAACAGCAATTCTCCCCAAACATTTCTGTGTTTCTCCCATTCAGCATCATGTGTTTTTAATACCATGGTCAAAAAGTGTGACAGGGATTTCGGTCCGTCACAAAAGTAACAAAAGCTCACATAAAAATGTGAAACGAACTGTGGAAGAAGACTTGGAGGAGGAAGACACTGATGAAGAGATAACTGATTCAGAAGATGAGTTTGAAGACGATCCCAGCATAGTGAAGAATTACAAAGATCTTGAGAAAGTAGTACAGTCTTTCCGATTCGATGTAATCTTGAAATCTGGTTTAGATATTGCAAGAAAGTAAGTCTTAAAAGTTTAAAATAACTTGTAAGTAAAGGGATTACAAGATATAGCTAATGATATTTTGTTTAACATGGTTAAGGGAAGCTAGTTAATGGTTTCCCTCTTAGGGAGACTATTGAAATACTATTTTTGGTTTTGCCAATACTATTATGTTGAGTTAGTATTCTTCATTAACCTTTCCCAATCCGGTGCTGGTTGTAACAGCATCTGGAAAGCTTTAAGTTGGGGAAGATCATTTAAAATGACTTTTGTAGCTTATGATTAAAATCCCTATGAAAACAGACTGGTCAGTTAAATACTGTAAATTTGGCTATAAAAAAATAATGAGAGCTATTAGCATCAGCTGATGGTCATTAAAACAAACAAAATAGTTCTTAATGAGACTATTTTTCTAACTTAATTTGCAGTCTCTTGGCTATTCCTTTAATTAAAGCTTCCAGATACGATGCACATTTCTTGCTTAGATTTTTTCATTTGTTTCAGGATTTGGTGTATTTAATATACCGTACATAGTAAAATGAATGAAGACCATAAAAATTGGGCATGTGTTATCAACCTTTGTTACTTTACTTGCAGAAGGTAACAAAGCAGATTTAAGTAGAAATTGTTCCTGATTTCTGATCACAGACCAACAGTCTCTGAACTGTTCAATTGATCACATAATAAGAAGATTGGCATTTTGACCTGAAAGCTGTTTATTTAAAATGCATATTTAACTTATTTGAATGACACATTTTATAACTGTGTTCTCTGAAATGTTTCTTTCAAGAAAACCTGAATGAGCTTAATAGGATTTGCTTCATCAAAAGTATGCATAGGGTTGCAGCCTTATTTAGCTTTAAGAAATGCAACATTGATTTTCCTTCTGTAAAAGCTTACTGTGTCTGGAAGTCCATACAAAGTGAATCAATTGCACTAGAGCTGGAAATACTAAAGTGAAACATTGTTATCATTTATGTTAATTGATATGATATATCTCAGTGTTTTTCAACTTTGGAAACTTTAAGATGTATGGAGTTCAATTCCCAGAATTGAGAGTTTGAACTCCATTTTTGGGAGTTGAAATCCACACTTAAAAGTCGCCAAGGTAGAAAAACACTGATGTAGCTATATATATACATACGGTGCAGTGGTAGAAAAGATTATTCTTAGTATTTATTTTTGTTAAAAAAAATATAGCAAGAATATTAAATATAAAAAATAGGGTTCTTTTTGTTTTACAGCAAAGTAGAAGATGCATTCTACAATGGTGAGCTTAGACTGAATGGAGAAAAATTGTGGAAGAAAAGTAGATCGGTAAGACTTTGAAATTCACAGTATAACCTAAATTAACATGAGAAGTCACGGATTTAATTCACATAAATATTACATAGTGAATGAAACAGGATCACAGCACTATATAAAAGACATTTTCTCTTTATATCGAGACCCAAGTTTATTATTATTTTTTTGGCCATCTGCTTATTTTTATTTCTAGAACTGTTTACATTTCGATATCCAGATTATTAAAGTAACAGTTGCATTATCCAACAGCTTTTCTCCTGGGCTGGCCCACCCCCATCCTTTTGCCCTGGCCAATGGGGCTCGGCCCCTCTATCCCAGGCCCTTCGGCACAGCCCATTCACCGAAAGACAATTCACCCTGCGCTTTTGGGCGCACGAGACAGCTGGCGGCAAACTGTCTCGTACCGAATGGCTAGGAACAGAGGCGCCAAGGCCCAGTGGACAGGGCAAAAGGGTGGGGGCGTGCCAGCAGAGGAGAAAAACTGGTGGATAATGTGCGGAGGCGGAACCCTGGAGGAGTAGCAGGCGTGGCCAACGGTAGGAGCCTAAAAGTCCTAGACCCCCTTAGTACTGAGGCTGGTTCTCTCACTGATGGCCTCCCAGAAGTTGGAGAAAACTTTTGCTTTGGAGAGTTTGTTCACCATTAGCACTTTTTGCTTCTTCTGTATATGATAATTGTTATTTTGGGAGGAGGAGGATTGAAGCATATTGTATTGTCCCTTTTATTAGGGGCTGTAGCTAATGTTTACTATAAACATTTTATTATGATGTATGTGGCTATAAATTGTCATAGATTTGGTAGATTCAGCACATAGAAATTCAGTTAGTAATAGTAATGACCATTTAATCATAGAATAATTTGATTCTTATGGGGAAATTATTAAGTTTAGCACATTACAGTAGAGGTATGATGTTCGATTCTTAGAGTAAGAGTTTCATGTTATTTTGAAAATCAGTGAAGGAATTCAGGCAATGGGGGAAGATAATATTCAGTGCCACATCCTACCAATTTTACACTGCCATCCATTCTTCCCATGATCTGGAACTGTGTTGTGGAAATAGGCTAATTTGCCCCATCGCCATTTTACAGACAAGGTAACAGCAACATCATGTTGCTGTACAGTACATCACAAGAAGTTTTGCTTGGTTCTATGAACCCGGCTATTGTGGCTTGTAAACTATAGAGCGGAATGGAATGGGAATAGTAAAATAGAATCATAGTGGTGGAAGGGACTTCAGAGGTCTTCAGGTCCAACCCACTTCTCAAGGCAGAAGTCCTTAATATACCATGATTTGTCTTTTTCTTAAAAAACCCCAGTGATGGAGCACCCACAACTCTCGGAGGCAAGTTGTTTCGTTGTTTAATTGTTCTTACTGTCAGGAAATTTCTCCTTTCTTCCAAGTTGGATCTCTCTTTGACAAGATTCCAGCCATTGCTTCTTGTCCTGTCCCTCAGGTGCTTTGGAGACCAAGTCAACCCCTTCTTCTCTGTGATAGCCCCTCCAATACTGGAAGACAGCTATGATGTCATCCCTAAACCTTTTCTTTGTTAGGCTAAACACACCTAGTTCCCTTTACTGGTCATTGTAGAATGTAGCCTCCAGATCCCTTTTTGTTTCTCTTCTCTGTGCTCTTTCTAGACTCGCAGCATCTTTTTTGTATCATAGTGATCAAAATTGGACATATTATTCCAAGTGTGGACTCGTGGGTACAGTATATGGTATATGGCAGGGGTCTCCAACCCTGGCAACTTTAAGACTTGTGGACTCTAACTCCCAGAATTCCTCAGCCAGCAAAGCTGCCAGCAAAGCAAGACTCCGGTTTATGGTGTTCTGCCATATTACTGCTGTAGCTTCTTTACTGTGGCTCCATGGACTAGAAATGTCTGATAATGGGTTTGCAGTATCTTTTTCCTATACATGCATACATTCTTAAGTCACTACAACATCCTCAAATCATGGAATTTATGTCACAAAAAAAGCACACCTATTAAACAGTCATCTTGGCAGCTTTCCTCCAAACTTCAAAATGGTGGGTGTGAAAGCATTCAAATCAATATGTCAGGCAAGTTATTCATGCAGTCACTCAATGAAAAAACCAGAATATTTTTCTCTCCCCCCCCCCCCGCCCCTTTTCTTCTTCAGGTAAAGGTTGGTGATACCTTGGATCTCATTCTTGGAGAAGACAAAGAAACAGAAACAGCTGTAGTTATGCGAGTTGTTCTAAAGAAAGCATCTGAGAAGAATGAGAATGATAAATACAAAGTGGTGTTGAGGCGCTGGAAAAACCTAAAGGTGCCCAAGCAGGATGTATTGAAATGAATAAATGAATTGCATGTTGTGATTGATTTGTTGGGAGCAGTCACATTTATTGTATAATATATCATTTTTTGTTAAACAAAGTTTTTTTTTAAAAAAAAGGTTATTTGATGGCATGCCACTTTCCTTACTATAAACATTACTACTTCTGTTCCATGACTTTCATTTGCTGTATGCGCTTTTCATTTCAGAGGGAAAAGATAAAATATTGTTCCTATGAGAAATAAATAAAAGGAAAGCCTGATCTTAAATTGTCTTGGCTGTTGCTTAACGACCCAGAAACTTAAATGGTAATCTTAAAGGGGAAAATTACTTTCAGACTATTTTTAGACTACTTGCAACATCACTATTTACATCAAAAAGGAAACTATCATAGATTAGTAGTGTTTCCATTTCTAGGAATGAAAACTGAAATAAGTAATTTTTATTTGCTTTCCTCTTTATCCAGAGGTGGCAGCGTGGAATGTAGCTAAATCTGCTGGCCACTGTATTTTCACTTGTATAAAGCAGATTCCTTCATGCATAAGATGGTTGTAAAAATAGAGGGGGTACTGTTACAGTTGAATCTTGTATATCAGGAAATCAAGTGTGCTACTTGACTGGTTAACTGAAAGAGATTGCCATGTATTTTCTCACTTGACAACCCAGTGAGAGTATAAAGCTCTAAAACAGAAATAGATGGAGTTACTGTTTACGTCAGTGTGCAGTGCAGCTCTGCATATTCAGTCTTCCATGGACATGTAATCTTATGGCAACTCAGGTGCTCATTAAAATAGACATGAGGCCCTGTACCAAAGTTCATGTGTCTGATTTTAATTTAGCTCACTGCTGCAAGGTACATTACTTCTCTTTAGTGAAGGCACCTTAAAAACCACCCTGCTTCTTATTAAGCAGATGGAAGACTTTGACTAGATTTCATCCTTATTATGGCCCATCTATTAGAGAGGCAGAGATACTTTGCATACATAAATTATGAGGGCATACCAACTAGCTAAAGAAATTCAAGAAAATGTAAAGTAAGGGGGGGGAGAGTTTGTTTTATAATGATAATTTGTGAATTAAAAACCTATGTTACCATATTAAAATAAAATTCAGTTAATTGTAGCTCAATAAATTTCATTTAAGAAATTGTATAAATGCATTTTGTGCTCTCTTTAAGGATATGCTGATCATCGGAAGCTAAAATGTTTCCAAAATGATACTATACACAGAAATAATTTTGTGTTGCAGTTTCACTGGTACCTATTTTTAGCAATAAGATAACAAAAGCACATTTATTTTAATTTTATTGCAGTAATATGTGGAAGGGAAGGAATTACAGAAAGATTGGAAACAACCCCAACAGGAAATTAAAACCAAAATTAAGTATGGAAGTACACAATATAGAAGTGGTGCTTTGTTTGAAATTCAGAAAACAATATGTGTCCTGAAGGTTCTGCCACAGCTTTTCGACTCTTTCATAGTTCAGTAGAACCGAAAACCTGATACGTGATTTTTGTCATGTTCAAATGAGCAACAAAAACTGCTATTTCTAAATTGAGGGATATAACAATGCCTCTATATAAATGTATAAGTTTTAGTTCAGATTAACATTTATTGACTTATTATAAATCAGAAAATATTTTCTTCTTTACTCTCTAAGAGTGGTACATTCAGCTAACAAATATAGCATGTTAGGAAAGCTATTTGAGAGAAAACACTGAAATTACCCCTGGCCCTGAGACCAGGAAAAAGTAGTGTGGTACTGCCACATCAAACTGGGCTAGGTTTCTCAGGGTCCAGTACAGTATAGGAGAAACCCTCATAAGGCAGCTGAGAAACAGAAGATGCAGATTTGCATCATGATATTTGTGAAGGTTATCACCTGTTTTCATTGAAGCCAGTGTGAATTTTAAAGCCAACACATAAGACTTAAAGTGGAGAGAAAGTTGGTAGAAAGTTAGGAAAGGAAATTTTCTAATCAATCAATTTCTCTCATTATTCCATTTATCCCATTATTTTTAATTCAGTAAAAATCCATTATTTTCAAAACAGAAAAAACAAAAACATTTTTCTAAAGTGACATGTGGTACATATTAAGATCCAAGTAACATAAGTTATAAAAATGGATAAATAGAAATGTCACACACAGTAATTGTATTAACACCTCACTGCTACAACAACTGGGTTGTGCAGCAGTTTGAATTAGAAGGCAAAATGGTGCTTCAGAGTGTGCAGCTGCAAGTAACTGCCTGCAAATGTTTCAAGCAATGATTCCTTTTACTGGAATGGCACACAGCTGTTCCATCCTGTTGCATGATCCTAGGAAAAAATAATTGTGGTTTACGGAGTTGCAGGCATGTGTTCTGGCTTGTGTTCATGTGTGGTCTAAAGCATCTTTCTGCTTTCAGACTGAAATCCCAAAGGTGCTTTTTCAAGATGCAACTGGACTTCCTTGTTTTTCTTTGAAGACGTTTCACTTCTCATCCAAGAAGCTTCTTCAGCTCTGACTGGATAGTGGGAAATGGAAGGACTTATGTTCCTTGCAAACACCTGGTCATTTGCATCCTTTTAGAGGCCACTTGGAGCTTTATCTCTGTCCTTAGGGTCACTTTAGTGCAAATGAGTGTGGAGCAGGAGTGTCAAATTGGTGGCTCACCATGCATCACACAAGCCACGCCCACCCCAGCTGTGCAAATGGGAAAAACATCACATCACGTGACGGCAACATGATGTGGTGAGTTTGACACCTGTGGTGTGGAACCTTCTTGGAACTGCTGAAAGAACCGTGTTGTAGACTGATGTTGTATCCCTCCCCCTCTGTTGAGAGGACTCTTAAAGAGGGGTCAAAGAGGCCATCCATATCAAAGCTGAACAGTGCTCTCTCAACAGAGGGGGGGGGATGTGACATCATCAATCTCATCTACCACGCAGTCCTTTCAGCTGTTCCAAGAAGGCTCCACACCCATTTGCACTACTCAGGTGACCTTGAGGACACAAAATCCAAAGGCAGGTATCTGTTTATTTTTCTAAACCAATGTATGGGCATTTCAGGAAAAAAAATCAATGGATTGGATCTGGAAGTCTTGTAAAAATCCATGGAACAAGTTACTGGAACATGTTAGTCCTGACTGATTTCAATAGGACTGAAATACTGTTACCTTTGTTTGGATCTAATCCAACCCAGCACATACAAGGCAATGTCAGTTTGGGAATATGATTTTATTCTGTTATGTTAATTTCATGACTTGCAGTAAAAGAAAAAAAATAACACAATGTAGTACATTGTGACACAATGTAATACTCTTCAGGGGGAAAAACCAAAAATGTTTTAATGTTTACTGAACATATTTAGTGGAACTATATAATCAATGTTTTTGATCAACTAAATGATGAAAGAAAAGTTTATAATCTTTGTGATAATGAAATTATTTGGGTGTCACTATTTGAAGATACTAATCAACATACGATAGAGCTTAGTATATAATTCAAATAAAAATATAGATAGTATATTTAATATTTTCAACAATTTAAAAGCTGCAGTAATTTAACTGATAAAAATAATATGGACTTAAGTGTTTTGCACATTCCTCAATTCAAGTATTTTTTTGAAGTAGTGAGTATAACAGGTAATAGCACCACTTGTACTGATAGAGTAGGATTCTATATTTCACAATCTCCACGCATACCAGTAGTTCTTTTATCAAGATTATACAGAAAACAATAAAATAATTTATATGAATAAAAATGAAATCAATACTACAATCTTAACATAAACACTCATTAAATAACCCCATGATTATAATTGTAAGTTTTACACGAAATAAACTACAAAACGAAAATTATTTTAAAAATGTAATAACTTGATTTTATAATTTTTCCTTTCCTAATATTCAAACTTGATATAAGGAGTATCCCATAAGCATAGAAACTGCTGTGATTCTGCATTCTTTTTAAAGAGGTATAACATTTTAAAATTGGGAGATTTGAAATATTTAAAAATTGATTAATTTCCAAATGATAAAGGTCCCTATTGAGAACTGTCTTAAAGAAGTTAATTACTATTTAAAATTAATTAAAAATTAAACAGCTAATCTATTTGCATTGATGAATATTATATTTAGATGATATATTATTAGATCAACTTTAATAATTTGTGGTTCCTTGTGATCCAGTTTAGGTAGGTGGTAACTGAAAAAACAGCAAGAAATCTAAGCTACATAAAGGCATACTAAAATAAGAGTTATAAAATATATTTTTCTGCCATATGCATTTGTTTCAGTAGGGTTTTTAAGAGAAACTCTCACTGGATTATAACTTCCAACTTCTTACCCATCCTGCCTGTGTAAACACATATGAAAGAAAAAAAGGTATTGATCTGTTGACCTAGTGCTAAACCAATTGACCTCTCAAGCTACTTCAAAATAACTGAAGTCACCATCTTTGGAAACTTAAAATATCATTTTTTTGCTTTCTTGGCTTTTTTCAATATGTCACATTTTTTTCTATTTGGACGTCTGCATCTTTCATCAATGCTTGGTATACATTCATAATGCCAAACTTCATCCATCTTTTCAACAGGATAAACAGCTTCAACATAATGGCGGATGAGTCTCAGTCTGACAGGATCAAGCTGCTTCTTGTTACAAGCCCCTGAATGGTTGTATTGCAGTCTGAGGTTATCTGAAGTAAAAAGCTCTGGAAAAAGTCTTACTAAGAGTCTGGCAGCAAAGTTACCAACTGAAAGACTTTGTTGTACTATCTCTCTTACCTCTTTATCAGACAGCAAATACAGAGAAGGCACAGAAAAGTCTGGTGAAGGAACAATAAGTTCCTCAAGTGGTATCTTGCAAAAGTCTTTGTTGCTTCTTTCGGGAGGCAATGGTGGCCCTTCGAATTCCTCTTTAAATCTTTCTGGGTTTATTGCATAGGTCAGGAATTCTCTCCTCTCAGGTCCCGGTACATGGACTTTTCGCTGCAACTGGTATGTGCGCCTCTGTTCAGTATCTCTCCGACGACATCTTTCATCCAGTTTCCCAACAAATTCCAGTGTCCATACTCTATCATTCTTAGCTCTTGGATATAGCATTTGCACGTAGTGTCGAATCAATTTAATTCTAATAGGATCAAGTTGTTTTTTGCCTAGTGAGCCACTGCAATTGTATTGCTTCCTTAAGTTTTCAGGAGTAAACAATTCGGGAAATAAGTGAACTAGTAATCGAGAAGCAAAATTACCTATAGACAAGCTACTTTCATATATATTCTTAAGCTGCTCCTTGCTTAACAGATAATCTGAGACAGGAACATCAAAATCGGGGGAAGGAATATCAAGTTTATCAAAGTCTATGGGAACAAGCCAAATCTTTTTTGATCTTCTGCCCGGTCTTTCATATTCAAAATTATCTTCTACTTTTATAACTGACACATCATCAGGCAAACTTGAAGAATCATAGCAATCATCTCTTATCTGTTCATTCTCACTGTCATCCATATACATGCTTTCAAGTTCATCATTTATTCGCTGAACACAATGCTGTAACCAAGCCTTTCTCTCCTGCATAGCAGGAAAGTAAATCTCTGTATATCTGCGAATTACCTGAAGTCGCTGAGGATCAAGTTCTTGTTTTCCACACTCTCCATAACAGCTGTATCTTTCAGCCAATTTTCTATGATCAAAGAGTTCTGGAAACAATCTGTGTAGCAAAAATACACAAAATTCTCCAGGAGAAGATGCTTCATCTAAAAATTCATTTATATCCTGAGCATCAAATACCCATTCTGAGGCAACAGAAGTATTTCTATCAATAGGTAGAATTTCATCATCATCCTTATCATTAATATGATCAGACTCATAAAAACTGGAGGATTGTATATCTGGTTGACTATTTTCCATATCTCTCTGAGCCCAAAAACTATTGAAAAAGTCATTGACTTGAGGCAAACATTCTGCTTGCCAAACAGCAGGATTTTTCACAGACGGATAACAGACTTCCACATAATTTCGGATGAGCTGCAGATGAAGTGATTCAAGTTTCTTTTTGTTAAGATAACCACATGTGGTGCAGGCCTTACTTAATTCATCCTCACTAAAGAGTTCTGGAAAAAGTTGTACAAGTAATCGGCAAGCCAGATCACCACCTGATGTACTTTGATCCATAATCTGTTTCAGTTCTGAGGCAGTCAGTTGATACTCAGGAGGGGGCTTGAATTCTGCAACAGCATCTACTGGGCTGACGTGTTTCTTAATTCTACTGACTTCCAGTGACAACAGATCTACTTTGCTATGCAGTTGAGTCATGTTAGAATTTAATGTATTCAGTGTATAAAACATTTTTTGTATTAAAGAATAGATCGTTGAATCAGATTCGGCAGTAATATTGCTTGTTTCTCTTTTCCGCTGCTCATTCAAAGTCCTAAGATTGGAGGGACTGCTAGGATTAATCTTTTCAAATAACTCAAAGGTGGTAAACTGTTCTGTTCCTGGCAAAGTCTTCTTCTCTGTAATTTTGTGAGAGATCCCATAAAGAGGTTTCTTATATGAAGGCATAACTGTGTTATTCAAAGTTTCTTCACAAATCCATGTTAGACTGGAATTTTTGCTCTTGCTTGGCTGTTCAACATCTTCCTGAGTAGGCAATCCATCTCTGCATTTCAAGTTTGAGGTCTGATCCTTTCAATAAACAAACAGGTCATTAGTTTAAAATACTTTTGAATAAATTCTTAACTTACCCTTAACAAACAAGTAATACATTATCTGCATTTAAACAATGCATTGATTTAATCTAATTTGTCACAAAATCAGTTGTAGATTAGGTTAATTGAACTTAATTCTCTAAAAGTCAGTAACATTCCATTAAATCATACATTATTATATTTATTGACAGTGCAACTAAAGTACAACTAAATTAATCTTAATTTAACTAGCATTAAACAGTATTATTTTAATAGGCATTTGTTACTGCTTACAATTTAGATAAGACAAACCTGAATGTAAGTTGATATTCAAAAAATAAAACAAAATTAATTATTTGACAGAATAACAGAAGAAGCATATATTAAAATCCCATATAATATTGCTTCTCTATCTTATCAACCTAAGATTGCCAGCTAAAACAGATTCCCAAGAAATTTTCCTCCAACAAATATATCTAGGTAACACTTGCATATCTGTCCATAAATGCAAGCTTGTTTACACTCATTGATCTGAGGTACTATTCCAAAAACTAGAAAGGCCAAAAAAAATATATGATATTAGTACCATTAATACTTATGGAATTCAAATGAAATGTCGATAAAATATTAGAATTGACAATAAAGATATTCAAGTGGTAGATAACTTCTGCCTTTTAGAATCAATCATCTTCAACAGCAAAAGATTGCTACTGATAAGATCATCTGGACCACAACCCACTTGATCTCTGAAGGAACAGCATTGTCCCCTGGTTAGACTGCATATGGCAGGCATCTACCTGGAGAAGATGCTAAAAGTAACAAAAGACCAAGTTGTAAAGGACTTCTTAGCAACCCTGAATTGGGCTCAAAAGTGTATTATTAACCACTGCAACTGCTGCAAAATAGGAATTAATTTGTTGGACTGGCTGGCAAACAGTTGCATTTTGTGGCAGCGGATTTGTCTTTAAGGTCAGCTCTACATAAAGTAAATTGCAATAATTATTCTAGAGAGGACAAGATTATGAGTAATGGTCTTGAATGCTTCTAGGTCCAACGTGTTCAACTGAGAAATAATCACAACTGGCCAAAGGGTTTTCTGTCCACAGCCTCTATCTGCTACTCTAGCAGTAGTTATGAAAGAACAGAACAGACCTATTTTTGCTGTCCATATAACAGAACAGAACAGAACAACAGAACAGAATAACAGAACAAGAAGAAGAGACGTTGGAGTCCCTTCAGACAAATGGTTAGCCAATCTCTTCTTAAAAACGTCCAGTGTTGGAGCATTCACAACTTCTAGAGGCAAGTTTTTCCACTGATTAATTGTTCTAACTGTCAGGAAATTTCTCCTTAGTTCTAAGTTGCTTCCATTGGTTCTTGTCCTGCCTTCAGGTGCATTGGAGAATACCTTAACTCCCTCTTCTTTGTGGCAGCTCCTGAGATATTGAAACACTGCTATCCTGTCACCCCTAGTCCTTCTTTTCATCAAACTAGCCATAATCCAAGAGAATCTCCACATTGCACACTGTTTGCTTCAGAGGAAAGGATATTATCAGAATATTCATGAAAGTACAACATACAATATAGCAACTCCATCCTGCTGGAATTCAAGCAGAATCTGAACAAGTTGGAGAACTGAAAACAGAAAAGTTCTTGAACAGATTAGAAATGTAAGATTCTACATTTATATTTATATTTCAAATGTGTGATTTGCAGCTTGAAGCAAAATGGATGAGATATTCACAAACTGAACATGAACCAGCAGTGTGAAACTCAAACTGGAAATCAGTTACTCCCAATTTTGGGATGCATCAAAAGCACCGAATCAAACATATGTGACATTTTCATTCTCTTCTACTCTGCACTACATACTTGAAGTACTGTGTATCACTGGACACCACTTTCCAGAAGGAAATTAACAATAAAAAATAGGTCCAGAAGATGACAACTATGATACAAAGACATGTCCTACGCAGACTGGCTGAAGGAACTTTGGATTTTATTCTGACAAAAAGACAACTGAGAGGACACATACATAAAAAGGGGACCTATGGTGAGGAACTATATTTTCTTGCCACAGAATCTAGAACCAGAAATTTTGGTAGCTGCAGTTACCAAGATTTTATTTAAATGAGAAAAAAATTATTGCTAGAAGGTTTTCCTTATATTTAAATGAAACCGTACAACACTAGAACAATCTATCTCGGAAGGCTGCAATTTTTTTATCACTGGAGATTTTAAGAAGAGTCTGGAAAGCCACCTTTGGAGGATGGTTTAACTGGTTGTAAACTGCAGAGGATTAGACAATATATTTGCAGTCATTTCCAACTGCATAATTCTATGATGCTATGTTTTGCTCTATTCAGAATAACAGAATTCCATATATTCAGTAAGGAATTTTATCCCATAATTTGTATTAGTCCTTAAACTGCAATTTCATTTTCAAAACAGACATTCTTATTCATTAATGTTGTGGGGGGAGCCCTTACCTGACCCTAAGTTATCTTCTCTTAAATTTGTCTAAATATACTGCAGGTTGCAAAACAGGATATGGTGGCTTATTACAGGTTAATAATCACAGTCCATCTGCTTTTCCCTTCCAGCCTGATCCTTGTAATTTTCTCCTTTCCCCTCAATCCTTCCCCATTTCTTATTAATCATAAATCCCTCTGCAGGGTAACGGTATGGGTTTTGTGCCCTTTAGACTTATCATGACCCAAAGTATGAAAAACAGTCAGATTAGTGCCAAGGTGACACATGTTTAAGGCTATCTACAAGCTCATTGACTAATTCTGAGCTATTCATTCTTTCTAGGCCTAACCTTCTCCACAGCATCAGAGTTCCAGAGAAAAGTGTTCTGTTAAATTTAAGTGGTCCTGCTAGATTTGACCTGAAATATTTTTATAACTTTTATATTTTTAACAATAATGTTTAAGGTTATTTTACTTTTCAAAATTCTAATATTATCTTAATTGTTATTATTGGAAGCCACCCTGATCATTGTGAGATAATAGGGAAAAGTATACATCTAAATAAATTATGGTTGTATAAAACATATCACATCATAAAAGAAGCAAAACATTTCTTCTCGGAAACATTAAAACAGCTCAATCCTCTAAAAGGTTTGCCACAGCTGATTCAAGCTTTTCCCCAGTACCTGTGGAAGTGTTGCTTGAATACACCTATCATTGTCATCTTCATCATCCTTTTATTCTCAAGAAAAGGGATTTATATAATTCTCTCACATACAATTTTTCATACAACAACTACCATGTAAGGTGGTTGGGCTAACACAGGGGTGTCAAACTGGTAGCCCGCAGGCCGGGTACATCATGTGCAGCTCCGCGAATGGGAAAAATGTCACAAAGCATCACGTGATGGCAACAGAGTTTGATATCCATGGGATAAGGTGACTCAAAGTCACTCAGTTGGCTTTCACATCTAGTAAGAGAGCACTCAAACTCAGTCTCCTGGTTTCTAGTCTAGTAGCTTAATTACTACACCAAACACGCACAATCAATTGGAAAAGCCATCAAAGCAGTGACATCAAGCCTTCTGGAGAGAATGAGCCACGATGGTGCAATGGTTAGAGTGCAGTACTGCAGGCTACTTCTGCAGACTGCCAGCTGCCTGCGATTTGGCAATTCAAATCTCACCAGGCTCAAGGCTCTCAGCCTTCCATCCTTCCGAGGTGGGTAAAATAAGGACCCAATATTTCATATTGGGGAGCAATATGCTGACTTTGTAAACCGTTAGAGAGGGCTGAAAAGCACTGTAAAACGGTATATAAGTCTAAGTGCTATTGCTATTAAAGGAGAAATGTTTTGCTCATGCTAACACGCTTTCCAAAGTGCTCCTTTCAAACAATCTGCATGTCCCTCCTATATCAGACTAATTTGCTTGGATCTTAATTAATATCACCAGCAGAAAAAAAATGCGACTTATTTTTACTCTGCTCTTTCAGAATTCCTTTGTTTCACCCATCTGCAAGGCTAGATTTCCCACTGGAACAGTGAGTATAAATGTAAGAATTTGGAAAATTATTTCCTTTACTTATTTCCTTTAGTCATTGGCATCCCCCATTCACAAACAGAAGTCCTTCAATGAACGTTTAAATCTAAGCTATCATGTATAACAACTGAATTAATATGATGTCCAAATTGGTATCTCTTTGTAAATAACTGTCTTCTGGTAAAAGAAGATAGTTTGAAATGTCAAAGAAGCTGCAAATGTCCATAATGAATTAATGAAGAAATCAAAATAATGCAAAATGCTTATATAAATTTGTATGATATACATTAGTTCTTGAATTTCTCCATCTACCATTAGGTCATAATTCATACTAATATTTTGCATTGTTTGTGTGTCTTTAGTAATTCAGTATACAACAGATTTCTATATTTTGCAAACACATTTTGTCTCACAACATCAATATCAAATTGTAAAATGGAAAACATAAAAACATATGTGAATATTCACACTTTAAAATCTGATCGTTTTTTTTTACTAGCCTAATGCTTATTCAAATATTGCAAAGGCAAACATGCATTGAACATTCTATCTTAAAAACACAAGGAAATAAGTTTATTGTCCAAGAAAAAATAGCTGAAATATTCTCATTTATTTTCACTAACCCAAGATTGTATATATATCAAGGCTCAACATATAAGAGTAATGATTAATCTGAGGAGCAGTTGCACAAAACAATGTCAGATACTTACTTAAACTTTATATATTGATAAAACCTGTTTATTGTAATAATTATAATACTGTAAGTAATAATGACAAAAAATATTAAGAAACAAACATATTAAATAAATTACTGGTTTGAATATATAAAATCTGCTTTAATGTAGTATACTTCATGTTATCTAATAATAGTTTAAAAACTCAAGAGAAGGCGTGGTCAGCCGGGGCGAGCGGACGGTCTCCGG
>JANHFT010006359.1:309705-319732 GCA_032467955.1 Pseudoxenodon macrops
AGATCCTGAAGATGAAACTCAAATACTTTGGCCACCTAATGAGAAGGAAGGACTCACTGGAGAAGAGCCTAATGCTGTGAAAAATTGAGGGCAAAAGAAGAAGGGGACGGCAGAGAATGAGGTAGCTGGATGGAGTCACTGAAGCAGTAGGTGTGAGCTTAAATGGACTCCAGGGGATGGTAGATGACAGGGAGACCTGGAAGAACGTAGTCCATGTGGTCACGATGGGTTGGACACGACTTCGTAACTAACAACAATAAAGATATGTTCATATACACACAAAAATGGGAAGCTTCTTTCTCTTAGGATATTTCTAAGGGATAGCAAGATGGCATCAGCATATGCAATATCACTTTGTACCTTGACATCCTTGGGAAAAAATTAAGATGGGTGAAATTTCCTGAAGATAGCCAAGTACTATGAAATCTTTGCATTTTCATATATCCCATGAGATTTTAGCCATTTATATTTTAAACTTCACACTTTAATAACTAATTTTCTCTTATAAGAATGATGAATGCAATCCCTCACTTTTGATTTAAAAAAAATATGTTTTGAAATGCCCAGAAACATGAACACAGTACTTGTTTGCAATATTCTAACTGGAGAAGCCTGGGAGTTGAAGTTCACAGATCTTAAATTTGCCAAGTGGGAAAAACACTGACCTAAACCACCGTGCCCAGTTCCTGGAGGACATCCTTCTCCCAAGAACATCTGCCCATAAAACAAGCTCCAATAAGAAGGACCTGACTCTGGAATAGTCTCCCATCCAATACAGGAAAAGGCCTCAACTCTGCTTTCCTTTCTACTTTCATATATCCCAAAGGACCTTTTATAAATGAAGCTGAAACTTTCCGCAGTACTAATAGAAGCACCATATAGTATGATGACTTGTGACACATACATAATTCAGAAGTAAACTGTAAAACCTTAATATAATTTATAGCTCCATAAATATATTTAGGATGCAAATACAAAGACAACATTCCTGCCAAAAGTTTATATAAATGCAATCACATTTTTAAAAATAAGCTAAAGTTCCTGCAATCTGGTGAAACTGTATTTAACACACACGACATATATTATGTGCTAAAATGGACTAAGTACTGGGAGAAAAAAAACTGGAATTTGGAAATAGGATATTTGATTCCATCTTTCATTTTTCTTGTAAATTCTATTGAGTCCTCTCTATGATTAAGCACGTCCCCCTATTCTCATCCAGGTAGGTCTCACATATGCAGGCCAAGCTAGCCCACTTGTTTCTCAATTAACAATTGTGGAGGATTACGGTCTTATTACAAACAAACCTGGCATTAACTAACAAGAAGCCTGAAGCAAGATACCCAGCAACACCACAAAGAACACAGGGAAGAGGCAATTAACTCTGAAGAGGACGGCATCTCCTTCTCCTAGAACTCCATCCAGGACTTCCCATCTTATCTCCCTCCACCAGTCACTGTGGTAATTTGTCTTCTGTCCCTGTAACTCATACGAAATATCCTCAATCTAAGCTACGTCCTCAAGTCCTGAAACATCCTTCCAATCAAACTTTCTCCTCACTGTCAAACATCATTCAAGTCTGACTATCAAGCTAAATGGGCTTTTCTGCCAGCACTATAGTCTGCTCCCAATTTACTTCATATTACTTGCAAAAATATATTTGGCCGTGTATAAGAATATGCACTACACATGCCTTCTCCCCAAATATTTTTCAGGAGATCAGTGGGACCCTCCAGGCAGATTTGGGACACTAGGAGGTAGAGGGGAAAAGCCCACAGAGACCCTGGATGCAGTCCAGAGCAGAAGTAATTCTCAATTTATGACCACAATTGAGCCCAAATTTCTGTTGCTAGGTGGGACAGTTGTGAGTTTTGCCCCATTTTACGACCTTTCTTGACACAGTTGCTAATTGAATCACTCCAGTTGTTAAGTTAGTCATACTTTGTTAAATAAATCTGGCTTCCCTATTGATTCTGCTTGTCAGAGGGTCACAAAAGGTGATCACATGACCCTGGGACACTGCAACTATCATAAATATGAATCCGTTGCCAATTGTTTGAATTTTGATCACCTGATCATGGTGATGCTGCAACGGTTGTAAATATGAAAAAGGTCATAAGTCACTTTTTTCAGTGCTGTTCTAACTTTGAATGGTCACTAAACTGTTGTAAGTCGAGGACTACCTGCACTTGATCAAGTTTAACTTGAAATAATTTTAAATACAGAGCTGCAGGTAGTCGTCACTTACTAACAATAGGAACCAGCAATTCCCATTGCTAAGTGGTACAGTCAATAAATGAAACATCACGTGACCATGCTGACTTACAACATCAATTCCGGCTGCAGTTGTTAAGCAAATTACAGTGGATCATTAAGTAGGATGTCATGTGAACACAACAGGTGACTCTGCTGGGGTTCCCAACTGACTTGTTGAAAGCCAGCTATGAAAGTCACAAATAGTGTTCACAAGACCGTGGGAAAGCTGCAACCATCATAAATGTTCACTGATTGCCAAGTGTCTGAATTGCAATCACACAACTATGTGGATGCAACTGCAAGAACCAGTTATAAATCTCTTTTTCAGTGCTGTCATAACTTTTGGTTGCTGAACAAGTGGTCGGTAAGCAAGGACTACCCGTATCACAACATGTGCTGTCTTTACTCCATCTCAGTTCCCTTCATCTAGTCCTCTTTTAGCACATAATATGTCTTGGGTATTTAATGCAGCCAATGAAACTCAAGTGAATTCTCCAAGCCATCAGGCTATAGAGAAAAGAATAGAAAATAATTATAAAAATATTTCAAAATGAAACGCAGGAACTGCAATAAACTAAAGTTTCTAAAAAAAAACAACGGATTCTACAAGATTTGAAGTACATCTTAATTTGTGACACTGCTGTTCGTCACACCCTGTCACACAGACAATATGGCATTGCAAACTTCAGTTAAATGTAAGTCAGAACAATGCACAGGCTGAGGGGAAAAAAACCATGGCAATTTGGATCATTCAGTGCTTCAGCTACAAAGTGAGATGATTCAACAATCTTTATTTTCCCATCTGTGTAGGAAAAAAGCCAAAAAAATTGTGATTCTTCAGCAGCAACACAGTAACCCTGCAAACATCTTGCATGTGATTGATGTCTCACTTAGCAGATGTCTTACTGCTTGTTGGACATGACAGGACATATTTTATTGGTCTATTAATATATGCCTTTGATGTCTGTGATAAAAAGGGTTAGAATAAATGGACCCATAAAACGCATTATTTTATTCAAATTCCACAGTAAACCATGTTTAAATGAGAAAAAAAGAGGGCTCCATCCTTATACCACAAAATATGCCTTAAAGGGAAAATTAAATGTGAAAAGAGAAAGAAAAATGAAATTAAGAGAGATAATGAGAGCAGAACTTTCTCTGATTACACTATTATTTAGAGGTAAACGTCAGCTGCAAACTGACCTTTGTTCTGTTTTGTCTTTTACCACTCAATCTTTTCTCCATTCTTTTTCAGACAATTACAGAAACGCATTAAGAAATCTAGCTTTCTCTGAAAGAGCTCTGACAGGTACTACAAAGATAAAAGTATGCTATATAGAACTTCCAAAGAGATGTATGCAGATAGTCCTTGACTACAGGTAGTCCAGCAGGGGTGTCAAACTCAATTTCATTGAGGGCCGCATCAGGACTGTGTCTGACTTAAGGGGGCTGGGGTAGGCATGGCCAGGCTGGGTGTGGCCAGCTCATCTGCAAGGGCCTTCTGAAACCCTCTGCCAGCAAAAACGGAGCTCAGGAGGGTCCATTTTCACTGGCAGAGGCATCACGGGCCAGTCCTTCACTGTTTCCCGGACAGCCCTGCAGGTGAAATCTAAGCACTCCCTGGCCTACAGCCACACCTAAGGCTGGAATTTTGGTTCTACACTGCAGTTGTTAAGCGAGGCACCAAATAGACTGGATGTCATGATGATTTCGATGATGGTCATTAAGCAGGTCACCACAGTCATTAAGCTAATCCAGCATTTTCAATGGGTGTTTTTTGCCATTTTCTGTTGGAAAATGTGAAAAAAATATTGCAAACTCTAGTCACATGACTGCCAGACATCGCAAACTGTCTTTAAGATAAGCCAGTTACCAAGCACCTGAAATGCAATCATGCAAGTGTGCTCAGATGTATATATGGAAGTTGTAATTCCAAGATTGTGTCGTACGTAGCTTTTTAAAAATCTAGCTTGGTTTTGAATAGTTGTTAAATAGCACGAGCACTTATATACTGCTTCCCAGTGCTTTATAGCCCTCTCTAAGCGGTTTACAGAGTCAGCACATTGCCCCCCAATAATCTGGGTCATTTTACCGACCTTGGAAGGATGGAAGGCTGAGTCAACCTTGAGCCTGGTGAGATTTGAACTGCCGTACTGCATTCTAACCCACTGTGCCACCACGGCTCTTAAGTCATGTGAATGTCATTTGCAACCTTCCCAAGGGCCTTCCAACAAGAAAGACAGGTAGTCTTCAATGTACAACTATTCAAAGTTACAACAGCACTGAAAAAAGTGACTTATGACTACTTTTCACACTTATGACTGCTGCAGCATCCACATGGTCATATGATCAAAATTTGGATGCTTGGCAACTGACATGTGTTAATAATAATGGCTGCAGTGTCCGAGGGTGATTATGTGATTACCATTTCTTAACTCCTGACAAACAAAGTCAATGGGGGAAGCCAGATTCACTTAAGAACTGCAGTGATTTATTTAAGAACCACAAAGATCATAAAATGGGGTGTGACTCGCTTAACAACTTCCTTAGCAGCAGAAACTAAATTGGGCTAAATTGTGGTCATAAGTGGAGGACTACCTGTATTTATAAATACAAAACATACCAAGAAAAAAAAGGGACATTTTATATAATTAGAGCATCTGAATGATGGAGCTATGCCCTGAAAAGTTACGCACTAATAATTGTAACATGAAGGGAAGTTTTGATTCAGATTAACCCAAGCTTTATTTTTTAACATAAGAGGAAGAAAGTGATTTAAACACAAGTACTTTTGCGAACTCTCGGTTTACCTTTCCAGAGCTTGAATTTTCGTAATATATTCCTTGTATTATGTCACCAATGGCACTTGACATTATCTCTACCACCTGAAAGAAAAAAAACATGTTTCCAGCAAGATAATTACACAGTTACTAAAGGATGCTAAACTAAGAACACAGGGAGGCTTAAAGAAAAAAGTATCCGTATCCCAAAGGCACATTATATATAGATATGTTTTTTTTTAAACCACATTTCAAGTTAATTTAAAAAAAGCAAAGCACTGTTTTGTTTATTTATTAAAGTGAAGAGCTCTCAAATTGTAGATTGAGAGACACACTCCCACACACACACACACCCCAAGGGACTATGAGCAAGTAAGAGATTTTAAAAAACCAAAATCAGGCTTTGTGCAGGCAAAATGGAAATACTGTCAAAACTCACCCTATGGTTGGTTCCTTATTTTGTCTGAACAAGCCCAAAGTGGGCAGCTGCTATATTACAAGGCTATATAATGTATAGATTAAAATTTAATTATTAAAAACAATATACATATTTCTTGCCCAAACCCAACACCAATAAAGTATTACAGTAGTTTTATTCATGGGGGAGTTTTGCACAAATACATCTTTCAAGTTAGTGGATTGTGGTACTACAAAGTTAGACAACCACTATATTAAAATATAAATTAAATAAGCTACCAGGCATTCAGAGATCAGAACAACCTTCTGGGAACTATTAAAAATTCAGCCTTTTATACCTAATATGTTTGTTTTTAAACCCAAAGCAGTTAATCTTTATAACTCATTTCATATACTGGACGCACTGTATTTGCATTTAGTAGCCTATCCCAGAAATGACAGGAACTTGTGAATAAAAAACTTTTGCCAACATGGAATTGTTATTTAGCAAACTATTATCTTTAAGGTTCTCAGATGTTCCCATTAAAAACTGAATAGAATCCAAAATAAAAAACCAAACATAGTTTCAGCTAGATTATAGTCTCACTGGAAATAGTATAAGAAATCAAAGCTCAGATTACGAACCTCCGTTGCTAGAATAGTATTGGAGAATTCAGAGCAATATATTTAATATATACCTACCTTACGGCTATCCTGCCTGCTATAGGTTTATTCTTCCATGATTAATTTCCTAGATATATGGGTCTATATCAAGTTATCTGTCCCTCTTACCTAAAATGGTGTCCATTTATTATTGAATTAAGAGTATTCAGTTTCAGGTTTTTATCATTCTTGTAACTGAAGCCAGTATGGAAAATAAAGGCCTAAATGTTACTTCTATAAACCTCTTAACATTCTTGAAGACCATTACAGCTTCATATATAAGCCTTCCCCCACTCTATTATGTTTAGATTAAAATCCTAAATACTTTAGGTATGAAAGAAAGCCCTACTGAGCCTTATATGGTTTACTTCTGAGTAAACATGGACAGCAGTTATGCTTTTGATCTCTTAAACAAACATGCTTAGCAAGACACCTTTGCAAATGGAACCAATTAATCTTTTTTTTTTTTTAATGATGTACTGGAATTAATTTCTAAATCTCTTTTAAGAACAGCCTCCTTTTCAGAGAGAAAATTTGTCTTGCCCTTTCAGTAATCAGATACTTAAGGAAATATTGTAGCAATCTGAGCTGCAGGAGAACTGAAAGGACAATGATCCTACAGTGTTAACCCAGATGTGTTGAGTTATTTAAGTGGGGAACGGAGAAAATGAGGGACTTTTTGGGAAGGTATCAGATAAGCCTTATGCCCAAATCCAGGAGGATTGTGTATCGCCAATGGGTCTATGAAAGCCTGTAACCAAACACTCAGTGTCAGATTGTATTACGGTTTATACAAGCAACATCTCAAGATTCCTCTGATGGCCGAGACACATAATACAGATCAATCACTCACTAAAAAATATTATGGTTTGTGAAACGGTTGGAGCCCAGAGACATGGCAGTAATATGAAGAAGAAGAATTTACAAAGACACTGAGTCCTACCTCTAAATGTCAAAGTGATAGTATGAGCTTTAACAATGCACCTAGCTGTGAATAGCCAGAGATCCCCCCCCCTTCTCTGAAACTTTAGACAGAACTTGACCCAGAGAAAGATCCTTTACTTTAATCAACACACATGGAAGCAAATTCCATGCTATAGTGATATTTGGAAAGAATAAATTTGTAGAAGAACCTAAGGGGGGAGATTTTTGTGTGTGTGTACAATTATAGTATGGCTTTCCTACAAATGAATAATAGAGGTCCTATAAAGTGCCTACCACTTTATTAACTTACTGGCGAGCTAAATTCTAAATGATACAACTATGTCTCCATAAGAGCCCTTATTTTGATTGGCAAGTGCTTTCAGCTTCACATGTTAACTCTGTCCTCCCCAAATTTAACTCCCTATAAAGCACTCTCTAAAAGTGAAGTCGGGTGATTTTTGTTTGTGCTGTGTGACAAGAAATTATACATTATTTAAAGGCCTGGTGTTTAAGATGTAATACAAGAACTACCCAGGCTTTGGTTCAATTTCTGGACAAATTATCTTCAGAAATAGGTGATAACACAGTAGTAGAACATATCATTCAGATCAGAGGTGGGTTTCAGCAGGCTCTGACCAGTTCTGGAGAACCGGTAGTGGACATTTTGAGTAGTTCAGAGAACCAGTAAATACCACCTCTGACTGGCCCCTCCCCCATCTATTCTCTACCTCCTGAGTCCCAGTTGATTAGGAGGAAATGGGGATTTTGCAGTAACCTTCCCCTGGAGTGGGGTGAGAATGGAGAGTTTACAGTATCCTTCCCCTGCCATGCCCACCAAGCCACGCCCACAGAACCGCTAATAAATTTTTTTGAATCCCACCACTGATTCAGATGCAGAAGAGTACAAATTCAATCCCAGGCTTGTCCAATGCTTGAGAAGACCTCCTCTGTGAATTATTAAAGAGCTGTTGCTGGTCAACATGGATTATGCTAAATTTTGGTTGGTTTCAGTATACAATTGGTTTTCATATACAGGATTATCTGAGGTGGTTTCTGGTTGGTTTCGGTATACAGGATTATGTGAGATTGCAGCAACAATTTTCAAATTTTTAGTCTCAGGAGAAAAATGTTGATGAATATACGCATGTCAGAAAAAAATACATCTTAGAAGCATTTTAGGGTTATATAAATTTGTCCTTGGCTCAATATAAGTCAACCAGTCTTAAATTGAA
The DNA here is from genome assembly GCA_032467955.1 of Pseudoxenodon macrops. NCBI lineage: Eukaryota > Metazoa > Chordata > Lepidosauria > Squamata > Pseudoxenodontidae > Pseudoxenodon > Pseudoxenodon macrops. Next base: position 317,957 of record JANHFT010006359.1, read on the forward strand.
TCTGTTGGGTGATTCCATAAAACCACTATTATGCGGGTACATACATAAAATTGTTTTTGAAGCTACACATTTAGATGATGATAGATAATTCTGGATAAACTGTTTTTAGGGAATCATCCTTTTACAGAGAAATCCTCAGTGAGTCTATTAGGTTTTCTGATTCTTCTTCCTTGGTAACCTCCTTTTGGACTTTAAACTATGTCAGTTGGCATGTTAATCCCTTTTTCTGTCATGAATGGAGGGCAAGCATCTGCAATAAAGAGCCTCTATGGATTTGTTATTATTACAGTTCATTAGATATTCCTAATAGTGTATAATTGAATCAAGATATTTTATAGCAAAACTGTAAATGACACTGTAGGGATTAATACTTTATCACTACTTATGATTTGTTGTTTTAATTATTTTAATATCCTATTATATTTTTTTTAAAGTTTGGCATGCATCTCTAGGCTGTCATTTCAAAAGGGAATGATCTCTTTAAGTTTAGTTTACTCATTCACAAAAGGTAGACATAAATCAGCTGGTGGATATTCAAAGCTGCAAACTGTTCCCTGGTCCAGAGTGGGTTAATTTATGGCTTGTGCACAAAATGTCTTACAGTCAGTGATCTATGGCTCAACATTTCTGAAGATATTCCCCGAAAACAAAGCTCTTCCTCATTTACTATTTGTTTTGCCTAGATGCAAGTTCCCTGGTCATGAGTAAATGGAAGAAAAAGTCCTTCACAATGACATCTGTCTGGGACAATACTTTTCAGCCTTCTTGGAAATAGAGAATTTGATACGTGCCCATATCCATATTGGTAATGTAGCTCAAGGCAGTAATGTATCAGATATTCAGTAAGTATGTGAATTATAAGATTAGTATTAAACTGCTGAAATAAATACTGCCTTATGTCTAACGATTTTACAGGAAGTTTCATCTACCTAAAGACTTTTTTTCTCTACCATTACTTCCTATCATGGCAATATAAGTTCTACTCTAGGGGCCAATGAACTAAATCAAGACTAATGTTTTCCATTAGCAGATAGAAAGTATGTTATGTAAATAAACTCACTAGGTAAAACCAATGCTGGTTTAATATAGATCAGTTTCATGAGAACACACTTTTCTGTACAGAAGCAGCATTTAAGGAGTCATATCTCCTTAAATATCTCCCCATCAATGCATGTTTTGTATCATTAAAATCTGCATTGGAATGTTGATCATGGTACAGAACTCAGCAGTTGTTGTTACTCAACACAAATTGTACAAAACTCACTACAGTTATGGATCTGATCTGCAAGACATACTAAACATCTGTTCCATTCCTTTCTCTCCCATTTCTATTCATTGAAAATAGAAACAAATAGACTCAAATTCTTGCCAGCATGACATGTGTAACCACAGTTTCCTGAGTGTCATTTATATACTTGATTTATTTTTTTTGCAGAAGATTTTGTTTGAAATTTTGTAGAGTTTGCAGAACTCTTTATTTAACTGGAGCATCTTCCCTATGCAAACCACATAAATTAGCATGACCTCTTCAATGAGACAAAAAAAGTAGGAAGACAGTTGTGTGACTTCACAGATGATCACTTAAAGTCCTTCTGCTATGGGTTTTTTCTTAAATGTGCTCTCTGTGATTCAGATACATGAGTGCAAAGCAATTTTCTTACCTGTAATTGGTCTGGTTCTCATAAGGCAGTGATGATGAAACATTTTTTGCTCGTGTGCCAAAAGGGCACACATACCCACACCCATAATGCAATGCCCTCCCCCCACATGCATGCT
>JANHFT010006359.1:329500-348148 GCA_032467955.1 Pseudoxenodon macrops
AGTATAAGACGCACCTGAATTATCAGCCCCAATTAGGGGGAGAAAAGGTGCGTCTTATACTCAGAAAAATACGGTAGTCCCTGGGCAACATTCACCAGAAATATGAACAGCTGATGCAACAGTTTGCCATTCTGCAAACTGCTAAAGTTTGCAAACTGATGAAAAAGATGAATCTGGAAATCCGTAACTTAGTGCCAGAAGATACCTAGCTTTTAACGGTGGGTTTTTAAAAAAAAAATTAAGCAGAGGTTAGAAAGTATGCTAGCATGCGCCAAAGCAAAGAATGTTCCTCATCTTTATTTTAAAAAAATATCCTTGGATTCTACTGAGGCCCATCGACCTAGTTAGAAAGTAAAACCTGTGAGTGGCTGAAGTCCTACACTTCATTGCAGATGGGGAAACCTGCACAATTGACAGTGAGTTCCAGGCAAGGCCTTTTTAGAAGATGGTATGAAGGAATTGTGCAGGTCTGAATTCTGATGAATTGAGAGTTCTGCAATGGGCACACCCACTGTGGCAACCATTTCTGAATGGACAACACCCCCACCCCCTACAAACACACACTTTCCATGGCAGCTATTTTCTTTGACTACCTGGGATATGCTATCAGCATATCAAATAGGCCCATTGATCCCAAAAGTCAGGGACTCCTGAGATAATCAGAGAAGAGCAAGTTTAACAAATTTAACAAAGCTGACACAAACAAAATTCGCAACAAAGGTTGTGCTTTACGGTGCTTAAAACAAAGCGAATGCCACCATCACATGAGCAGGCACCAGACCTTGTCTAGGGTGAACTCCTTCGCTGTGGTAGTCCCAACGTGATCGTTCTTTGCTCCTCATTATGAAAAAATAATAATTAAACAACTAGCAACTACATTTGTAAGCATTTGTAAATCAGGTCGTAACCTTGTAGAGTTTATTATTTTTGTGTGTGATAATTGTTTATATCATTTCGTTGGAGGGAGAGCATTCTGCTTGAGGCTCAATCTTAACCAACTCAGTTAAAGTTTATATGCAATGACTGCATTAGACAAACTGAATGAAAGTAAACAGATTCCCATTAATATGCATTGCCAATTATGTACAGACACTACCAAGCCTGTGAACAGATGCTCATCTGTCCAAGTGTTTCCCCGAAATATTTCCACACAGCTTTTTAAAATACATAACTACAGCAATGTAACTGAAAAGTGATAATACCAATGGATTCAGTCCTAACAATGCATGAGCAGAAATACATTTCTGGATTTAAAGTGGCAGTTGTTTCAAAATATTTGTTTCATTCTTCAAATCAAGCAAAATGAAATAGCAGTCAAACACATAATAAAAACAGTGTAATAAAAAAAAATTCTCTTATTCACATAAAGGAAGAATGCATTATTGGAACATGCTAGCACAAGTTCAGCCAATTTTATTGCTTGTTTTCCAAATTATGAAACAAATGGTCAGAGGGAGAAAATACTGAATCACAAATGATCATGTTCTAGTTACCAGTATTAACACATATCTTTCTTAAATGTGCATGTACATCGGGGTGGTTCTAGATATTTTTGCTGCCGGTTCGTTCAGGGTCGCGCTACATGTGCGCATGCAGCGATCAAAAAATAGCTTCTGCTCATGCGCACAAGAAAAATCCAAGATGGCGGCGCCCACGGAGACACTGACAGAACCAGCTCTATGACATCATCGCCGAGCTACTAACGGTTCTAAAGAAGCGGTTAGAACCGGTAGGAACCCCCCTCTGATGTACATGTAAATCCTGTGCTGCAGGGTAAACTTAAAAAGCAACAACCATGTTTCCTGAGTGAATTGTGCAATTACACTGGTCACTTTCTAACAAGTGTCAAACAACCTCTTTTATTTTCTTTTAACACTGTAAATTTTAATATCTCAGACAGACTTGATGAATCCTCACCAGTTCTTTGCACCAACAGAAGTGTTTTATCAGAGAAAAACACTTCGGTGGTTATAGCTTTGAGAACAAGCACTCATTAAAAGGCAAATCCTGGAAGTATGCCATAAATTATGAACTACAAAAATATGAAATTACCCCACATGTTCTTCACAACATTTAACATTTATTATCTTCTAGCCCCGTCCCTTAAGTAAGGGGTTTTACCTTTACCACAGATAGTTTTCTGTGACTCTTGGGAAAGTATAGTCCTGAAGCGGATGGATCTTATAATATAAATGCTCTGATAAATAAATAGTTAAGGGAGCCAATAAGTAGCCTTTGAGCTCCTTCCTCCATCAATTGGGCACCACTCTAAGCAGCAGCAGGGAAATTCCTGAACAACAAAATTGCTGCTGCCTTCAAGACAAAGTCACATTCATTAGATGCATCTTGGAATATTCAAAGCAACTATTTTCTATCAAGAGCCATTTTGGTCTAGTGGAGGGGTCAGCAACCCACCCGTGGCTCTGGAGCTGATGAAAGAGCCACATGTGGCTCTTTCATCCCTCTGCTGTGGCTCCCTGTCGCCAGTCCGCTCCACAATTGCTAGGACTTTTGGTTAGGACAGGTAGAGGAAAAAGGATGCCCCGCAGGAGGATACTCTATGGTGGGAGAACTAGACTTACGATTGGCTCCAGAATTGAACGGGGGGCTTCCAGTTAGGACCTTTGGGGCTCTTTGAGTGCTTAAGGTTGCAGATCCATGGTCTAGTTATTAAGGATGAGCCACAGTGGTGCAGTGGTTAGAGTGCAGTACTGCAGGCTACTTCTGCTGACTGCCGGCTGCCTGCAATTTGGCAGCTCAAATCTCACCAGGTTCATCCTTCCATCCTTCCAAGGTGGGTAAAATGAGGAGCCAGATTGTTGACAGCAATATGCTGACTCTGTAAACCACTTGGAGAGGGCTGTAAAGCCCTGTAAAACGGTATATAAGTCTAAGTGCTATTGCTATCAGGCTATAAGCTATGTGACCATAAATTCTAGTCCCAAGTTGAACAAAGCCAGAAAAATTACCTTGGGTTAGTCACATTCTCTCTGTCCTAAGAAGGGAAAAACACTTTGGAAAAATCTTGCCAAGCAAACTGTAGGAGCTCATCCAGGCATTAGCACCAGAGAGGGTAGCACTTCCCCATTCATGCCTTTTGTACAATTTGAGGGTTTTCTTGAACTCAGAGCTGCAACTCAAAGAGCAGGTGAGAGCTGTACCCAGGAGGACCTTTTGCCATGATCCATCTGGTGTGCCCGCTAAACAGTCAGTCATGCCCAAGTCACCCCATTAGTGGATCATTGCAGTGCACTCTACAGAAGCTGCAGCTAATCTAGAATGTGGTGGCATAGTCTAGCACAGGGGTGTTAAACTCAAGGGCCACAGGCTGAATCTGGTCCACAATGTTGTCAGATCCGGCCCGTGAGGCCATCCTGGTCTACCCTATGCGAAGAGGAAAGATCGGGCCAGTGTGGCTTCAGCCCGGTCTACCCAATGCGAAGAGGAAACATCCAGCAGTTTGGGAAGTGGCATCAAGCTGGCCATGCCCATCCAGTTGGCCACACCCACCCAGTCAGTCATGATCGCCCGGCCCCCCGAGGTCAACACAGCCCTGAATGAAATTGAATTTGACACCCCTGGTCTAGCGCTACTGAATTGCAAGTGGCATTGCTTGCCAGTTAGATTCCTAGTGTAATTTAAGGGAATGGTTCTCAGCTATGAAGCTTTCATGGCATAGGGCCTGTTTATCTGTGGACTGCTTATCTCTGATAGTTTCTGTCCACCATGAACAATCACATACAATGTGACTGGGTCTCTACAATCGAAGAATGTAACCTGACAGAAGGCATTTTCTATCATGGTATCTGCCCTTTGGAACAGCATCTCCTGGAGACCCCTACAGGTAGGTCTCAATTAAACATGGAAAATGGAACAAGAATTTCCATCACTTATAAAGGAGGTCGAAAAGCACATCTCATGACCACATCACTTAGTGAAAGCAATTCTGATACTCCCCATTGTCACTGTTAAGCAAGGATTGTTGGTCACTAAGCGAGTTCTAGATGGGTTGCAAGCAAGCCACAACGTAAGCCGCAGTGTGAGTGTGGTAGGGGCAAAGATGGCTGCTGTCAGGTGTGGGAGGGTGTGAGGGACTTACCAAAATGGCTTGCAAGCTTCCCCGTTGATTTTTTTTTACTTATGAGAAGCTGACAGGAAAGATTGAAAATGGCAATACATGACTGCAGTACGCTGCAAGTATTGTTAAGCACCCAAATCATGATCACATGATTATGGGGGTGTTGGGAAGACCACAACTTCCCAGGTCTTGTTTTTCAGCATCATTGTAACTTCAAACAGTCACTGAATGACTGGTCAAGAAGTGAAGACTACCTGTACACTCCTAACCTTTAAAATGCTTTTTAAAAATATGGCTTCATCCACAGGACATTGGGATTTTAGGATGTTATATGTTAGCCAACTGTTTTCTTCCAAGAAGTGCAGTGCTCTTTATTTCTTTTGTTTTATTTCTTTTGTTTAATTGGTTTCTATTGCTTTTGATGTATTAAATCCATAATCTTCTGTAACTGGGCAACTTTCATAAATAAAATAAAGACATACTTACCTTATATACCTGATCCAGTGTCCATATGAGCCTTCACCTATATGTATAGTATATACCTACCATGGTTAGTAACTTTTGAGAACTTTTCCAATCTATGTGTAATTCTGCAATACTGTGATCTGCAGTGTAACCTGATCTTTATCTAAACACTGACATTTCCATGAGTCTTGATCAAGATCACAACAACTGTACGTGCCAAAGGGAGTCAATCATCAATTTTGCAATTCTGGAAAAAATAGCCCCTTACTTATGGCAGCAAGAAAAAAATTGTTCTAAAACCATCTTATCTCAATATTTTTCTAGTAGGTATGCACTGTACAAATAACATTTTCACTTAGGTCTTTCCAATTAATCTATTCTGTGAGGCATGGTTAGCACCACAAACTGCTGAACAGTTTAGAGTTAAAACATTTCTGCACTTAGTAATTAATTATGTCTCAAGATATTTATCACTGACAAGATACAACTTAGTTAAAAGGCAACATTGCTGAGGAGATAGATTAGGCTGTCCTGTCAGATCTGCCATTCGGCAGTCCCACACAGCCTTCAGCGGGATCGGGCTGAAAGCCCTTCATGCTGGAATAAGGTGAGCGGCTCTACCAGTTGAAACTGGGAATAGCAGCAAACTATGTTATATTTCTCTGCAATCAACGTAAAGTCTATTGTTAAAAGCATTCAGGAATGGAGTAGCTAGAAAACACGTCTTGTCCAAGCTAAGACTGAGTCTAAAAGCTGGGGATGCAAGCAGAGGAGACATGTCAGCACAACTTGCAGACTCAGTCCAATTAGCTGACAGATGGAGTTAACCCATTCTTGGATACCATCTCCACCACTATGGACAATGAATGAATGTTAACTAACAGCTATTATGGCACTACACTCAGGCTTCAATTACATAACCAAAAATTACATACAATTCTATTAAAATAGATAGAAACACTATTCTTCATCCAAGTTGAATCCCAGTTACAGAGCATTTCAGTGAACATTTCTGGGGAGTCTCAAGTTTAATTTCCGAGGAAATGGAGTAATAATAGTTCATGACAGAAAGCAAAGTAAAAATAAAAAAGTATATGCAGCAAAATTTTAAAAATTATCTCAATTTTTCAAATTTTGTATTCTCATACGTACAGTTGCAAGTTACATTTCTTTTATCTCTTTCATACAATCCTGGTCCTTAGTAAAGTATATAAATTTACTAAACACTGAATCAAGCAATTTTTTTAAAATTTGCCAAATAGTGCATACAGGTAGTTCTTGACTTACAACCATAGATATGTGACCGTTTGAAGTTACAACAGCACTGAAAAAAATGACTTATGACTCTCTTTCATACTTACAACTGCTGCGGCATCCCCATGGTCACAAGATCAAAATTAAGATGCTTGGCAACTGTCTTGTATTTATGACGGTGGCATTGTCCCAGGGTTATGTGATCATCTTTTGCAACCTTCTGATAACTAAAATCAATGGGGAAGCCAGTTTCATTTAACAGCTGTGTTACTAACTTAAAAACTGCAGCGATTCACTTAACAACTGTGACAAGAAAGGTTGTAAATAGAACAAAATTCAATTAACTGTCTTGCTTAACAACAGAAATTTTCATAAGTTGAGGACTACCTGTATAAACTCAGAACTTTTTTGGCTTTAATTTTAAAGTTACCTTATCGTGGAATTTTAACCGTTTATTCCTACCCGTCTACCAAAATGTTGAATCTCAGTTGACTAATTTAATGTTCCTAATACTGTAGCATCTAATGAGAAGACTGTAATACCCACTGATAAAAATACAGAAATTACTCTTCACTATTAGAACTATGATATGAATGAGGAAGAAAGAATTAGAATTTTACAAGAAGAGATACTATTAATTCAGAAGTTTGTAGTTAAATGTTAATTTATTACTTTGGTCCAGTTTCATAACATTATTAAATTGAACCATGTAAAAGGTTATTTGGCCATTGAAGAATTTTGTATATTATTTATACATTAAATGCTCCATAGGAAATATGCACAGATCTGTGGTTGAGAAGATTTCATGAAACCATTACACATACTTACGTCTGAAATTAATTTCAGACTAAAATGTACTAGATAGTTAAGAAATTTGTTACAAGTACTGGTAGTTCTTGACTTAAAATAATAATTGAGCCCAAATTTTATGTTGTTAAGTGAGAAATTATTAAGAGAGTTTTGCCCCATTTTACGACCTTTTTGGCCACAGTTGTTAAGTGAATCAGCGCACTTGATAAGTTAGTAACCTGGTTGTTAAGTAAACCTGGCTTCCCCATTGACATTGCTCGTCAGAAGGTTGCAAAAGGGGATCACATGACTTCAGGACGCTGCATCAGTCATAAGTATGAACTAGTTGCCAAGCTGCTGAATTTTGATCATGTGATCATGGGGATGCTGCAAAGGTTGTAACTGTGAAAAATGGTCATAAGTCACTTTTTTCAGTGCCATTGAAATCATTGAACAGTCACTAAATGAACTGTTGTAACTGTACTCACAATAAGGAAGACTATTCACTTTTCCTTGCAGACTGAGGTATATGAGATTCAAGCATGAAATATCAAGTCAGATCATCTAGACCAGGGGTGTCAAACTCGTGATGACACATTGTCAGCACGTGACGTATTGCAACTTTCCCCCCCTTTACTAAAACAAGGGTGGGCGTGGCCAGCATGTGACGCATCTGGCCCAAGGGCTGCGAGTTTGACACCTCTGATCTACGCTTATGAAAAGCTTTTGGATAGCAATAGCTTCAGGTTTCCACTTACTTTTAAACTGAAAGCATCATGAAGATTTAAGTAAAGCAAAAAATATAAAGCTATTTCTAAAAGAAAAGCGATGAGCAATACATTTTGAATAGAAAAATTAGTCGAGTAAAAGAGTCTCTGTCCATTCCCCAGGCTCTTTTTTATTTAGACAGCATCATCCTATTGCTGCTTTCATTAACAAAAATCAGGGAAAGTAATGTGTGACTGCCCTGAATCATGGCCCCTAGCTTACTAATCATTGAAACAACCACATGAGATTTCATACTCATTACTTTAATGCTACTGCATTAAATAGCAATAAAGGGTATTAGAGACAGTTCATGGGTTTTGAAAAAGTAGTCAACTTCAAACATCCAACAACTGACCAATAATTCACCTAACATTTCTCCTAGAATGTTCACCAATTCAGTATTTAGAACAAAAGTAGCGTGATAAAAAATATAGCAATTTTTAGACAAGCAAACATTTACACGATATTCTTCAAATTATGGGAAAATTCAATCCTTTTCCTGAAGTACCTTTCCCCTCTTTTATGAGAGAAATAAGAAAAGTGAAAAGCAAAATCTATTGCTGCTTAAATTTAATTTCCATTTGAAAAGAACGATGGGCATTTTTATCAGCTAAACTTTTTGTTGCTTTCCAGCCATTTATAATAAAACAATTTTCAGGCTAATCAGAATGTTAAAAAATAGTTTCATGGTAAACAGGGCATTTAAAGAAGGCACTTAGTTTCCATATATCATCACTGACTTTTAAAGAAAGTATTCATAGCTAGCCACATATAGCCAAATATCCAGGTTAAGTAATTGCCTAATTGCACATGTAATTAAGATATGGCAAGGATATTGTAGTGGTTAGTTAAGGAACTTATTAGTTCAATTTATTTCACAAGGTTGTTGGGATGAAACAAGATAGAGTTATTAACACGTTTTTAAAAATATTTCATGCAACCCCAGGAATAGTTTTGTGAAGATATTTCTCATTGCAATTATAATATGTTTTTTAAGAGCAGGCTATAAAGCGCAAATAATATATAATTTATATAAACACTGAAAATAATTTTCCATGCTGTAGAAATCTTTAAAATAGAACACTGCTGATTCTTATTCACCACTCTATCAATCCATCCATCTATCCATCCATCTAAAGTAAATATATATTGACATAAAGATGACAATTTATATGTACCTTTGGATTATCCAAATACTTGCCTGGAATATATCCCACTGACAATGTCATTCTGAATGGAGTCTTCTGTTGACAAGTTGGGGCCAGCAGCCTTAGACACAAGTAAAACCACCAGACCTCTCATCTGCAAATTGTTCCTGGTGTCAGACACAAAGCCCCTAGAAAAAAGGAAAAAAGAATCAAATAAATCCAAATAGTCTATAGAATTCTCCTACATTTATTTTTTGTCAAATGAGTTAGCTTCACAGAACATCAAGCACTCATTTTTCATATAATATTCCCAAATGGGTGCTTCAATGAATTACACAGGTAGTCCTCAACTTATATCCATTCATTTAGTGACAATTCAAAGTTACAACAGTACTGAAAAAAGTGACTTCTGACCATTTTTCACTTACAACTGTTGCAACATCCCCATGGTCACATGATTAAAATTCGGGCACTTGACAACTAGCATGTATTTATGACAGCTGCACTGTCCCGGGGTCATGTGATCAACATTTGTAACCTTCCCAGCTGGCTCCCAACAAGAAAAGGTAATGGAGGAAGCCAAATTCACTTAACAATCACAAGATTTACTTAACAACTGCAGTGATTCACTTAATAACTGTGGCAAAAATGTTGTAAAATGGCACAAGTCACTTAACAACAGTCTTGCTTAGCAATGAAAACTTCAGCCTCCATTGTCATTGAAAGTTGAGGACTACCTGTAAATCCAATTTGAATAACCATGTAAATACTGAGAAGATTATTTTGAACATGCTGAATAATGGTCATTTCTGATCACGTAGATACTTTAAACCATGATTCAGGCCACTTTTCTCAATGTTTCCCATTCTGAGACCTCTAGATTGCCAAAACTACTACTAGTCACAGAATTCCCAATTACTTTGTCTATTGACCATTCTAGCTGAGCATTCTGGAATTCAGATCTTTAAAACCTGGCCAACATTGTGTCAACAGAAACCTCCCTTTATTCCAAGTTATACTTTAATTTTTAAAGATTCTTTCAATTAAAAAATAACTAAATTGAAATTTGGTGTGCCAAAGCTAAGTGCCAGCCTCAAGCTGAATTGCTACTTCCAATAATGTTTCTTGTCCCATAAATAAATAAATATACGCCAAAAGCCTTTGTAGAAAGTCAAAATGACAGAAGATTGAATCTCAGGGCTTTATTGCAAGTATACCTAAGTATATATTCAGAGAGTACTAAACATTTGGGGTTGAGTTCTTAAGGAGCTATGCAAAACCAACTTCTTTCTGAGAGCTACAGAAAATATTAATGTTCATTATGATGCTTGAATACTATAATAAATTAGCACAACCTAGATAGTTGATCTCAAAAAAGCTAACCAGGATCAGTCATGGAGACCCACAGGGAATCTTGGGGCTATGAGCTAGATTGAAAAACTAAACAAAAATTCAAAGAGACAATGACAAATTATTTTAATTGTTGCCAAGAACACTATATGAACTTTGAAAATCTTTTATTTTTATTTATGTTTTGAAATAACAATTTTAAACTAGCCAGATGCAGCAGACGTAGTTGTCTTTAAACCCAAAAAAAAAAAGAAAACTGAATAAAATGTGGTTCTGGAAAAACCAATATGTATTTCCCACATTTGATTCTGTTTATTAGAACTTCTTGATATATATTTGACTCATTGTATTTGTATTTAGTATTTCTCACTGTTACAAAACTACTAAAGCAACAGTTTGTGCATCAGAGGCATTATATTCAAGAGGAAGGTTCATTTTATGTAGCATATATAGAAGAGTGTGAAAGTGCAAATAAAATTAATATACTAACTATGGCATTAGAGATTGTATAGTTAAGCAGTTAACCCTGAAGGTATTTTGCAAGTTGTACAACTGATTTAAATGAAATCAGTATTCAGAATAGGTGCTCAATATTCTAAAGTTAGAAGAAAAGTTCTGTCTACACATCCATCTTCATTGAGATTGAATGGAAATGTAAATGAAGTCAATTACCATATGACAGAAAATACATAAAAATAGAATATAGACAGTGAAGCACCAATCTCTGAAATATTTGTTTTTGTGAGGAAAATAGCTAATTCATAGCAACTCCATGCAGAGAAATAGCAGTCACTACAATATTAGGCAAGAACATAGGCACAAGTTCATATAATATCCATGCATATGATCTAAAGCATCTAGTGTTCCCTAAGATAATTTACATTTCCTTTCCAAATTGTGAGCTATGAATTAAACTTCTTTTCTAGCCATTCGAAGTTATAAACAGACTTACATTAAAGACATGGAGTCAGTCTTCGCTAAAGATAATTGCAAGAGATTTGAAACAAATAAACCCTACGGTAATCCTCCTTTAGTAATCAGAAGCCACGGCAATCACTTGAAATGGCTTCAGGGGTCATATTCACATTCTACCTGAATCTATGTCCCTAGAGATATTCAACCCATGTCACAGGTACATAAAAGTCTTCCAGATGGTGCAATTATTCTTGATGGGTATGTAGCAGAAGACAGGTTCCTCTAGGGGAAATAGCGGCTGGAAGCAGCACATGTGGAACTGGGCGCGTGCACGCACACACACCTTAACATCAGAGTAAGATTCCTTCCTAAAACCCTGGGCAAATTATTACCACAAGTGTAAATATAAACTCACAAGATTATAAAGTAGCTTATTCTAGTTTGTCCATCTGATTATTATTAAACACTATGCCTTCAAGCTAAAATTGAATTAGACCTATACAACTCTCCACTGCAAATCCAGGTTTACAGAGCAATTAAACAATAGGAGGGAAAACACAATTATTCTCCATGCTATTCTTGTGACAAAAATAACTTTTAAAATTAACAAATTGCTATGTAAATGTAGAACTCTTTTAACGTTCTTGACTTGCTATGAAGAGGGGAAGCCTAGCTTAGAAACAAGCACGCTATTGAAGTGTGCTGATACAAAGACTCGCACCACCCACACAAACAGTAACACTGGATAATAATTTTTATGCTAAAAGAATTACACCTCCTACTACTGTCCATCTGTTTAAGAGAATAAATCAACCAAACGTAAGTATTCTTATGAAAGCTCTGCATACAGTACTTAAATTTCCAATGTTCAGCTAAGTTCTCTTCTCAGTAGAGATAAGACATAAATCTGTAATTCCAGTGGTTTCTATTCATTAGAAACATTTTGGCAAAAAGAGGGACAAAGTTTTGAGCATAATTTATACAAAGGCCATTCAGCAATTACATGTTAGCAATCATATCTGTAGATCATCAGACAAATCAGTGTGTAGTATAAAGATTAAACACCTACTTTTTAAATTTTTTAGAAGAATTCAAGGAAGAAATTGAAACATGGTTAACAATTCACATTCACACTTTAAAATACAATGTAATTTTTATGGCAGCATTTACAGAATACATTAAATCTATGTTGCATATGACAATGAAAATAAAGTGAATAATTGCAAATTACCTACCACATATGTCTAAAAATATAGAGGGTATAAATGAATTTCTGTGCCTTAGTGGAATGTTCATTAAAGATTAAGAAATTTTAAGACACCACTGCTGGTAGAATAATACTCAGTAAGTACATGGTCTGTTATAAAGAATGAATATTTTAAAAAATGTGAAAATAGCTCTGTATAGATTGTCTCATATCTAACAAAGAGGGTAGTACAGAGTCAAGAGTCAGTGGTAACATAAAAATGAGTTGAACACGGAAACAAACCGGTAGGTGCATCAGAAAACATGAGAAGAAAGGATCAAGAATTAATGGACTGTGGACTGAAAACAACAGTGAGTGAACAATATGAAAGAAATGCCCTGATATAAATTGATTAGAAAGAATAAACTAGAAGCTGCAACACAAATATGATGGAAGAGCAAGTGGATTAAAGAGAAAGGGAACAGTGAGAAACCATGATTGGGTTGAGATTATTTTTACCAGATACACTGTAAAGGCACACACGAGAACTGTCAGGAACTCCTTATCCAAAACATGATTTCACAATGACTGTACAATACCTGTAGAGGGAAGCTGTATAAGCCTAGTAAACGATATAGCTACTTGAACATGTTTGCTACAGTTACCTTCTGAACCTAGATTTCTGGACAGCTCTAGTAGGCATCAGAACTGGGCAAAGCATTTGAAAGAGTGCTCTACAATTTCTAGTTGCACTTATAAAAAGCATCTCTTTTTTGCACTGTTAAAGCAAAAGTTTTTCAGAAATCGTAAGGGGTGGCTTACAAATTAATAGATCTGTCATACATGATGTTTATTGTTTATTGAAGAAGTTCAAAGAAAAGAAAAAATAGGTCCAAAAAAAGCACCGAGGTCCTATATAGAAATTCCAGCTATGATACTTCCAGTCTGTTGCATCATCCATATAATATTATTGTGTACAAAAGCAGATGAGAGTTAGTTTTACTAACTAAAGTATTATTGTTTCCACGATATCAAGCAATCTATTAACTGTGAACAAAGATTAAATTTTTCACACAACATAGATATTGAACCCTTTACAGTTAATAATTTGTGGAACAGTAACTTGAAAATTCTGATATATTTCCCATAGATATGTTCATCCCTGAGAGAGCTCAAGATTTCAAAAGGTGAGACATTTAAGCAACTTGTGGTTTTGGAAATGTTCGTTTCCACAGCAACCAGCATCATTTTCTTTATATAGCATTATAAACAGATGGCAAAAAGAATGCCTGTGTTTCTTTGCCAGCATGTCAATAAAAACTTTAGTACTATAGTACTGTATATTTGAATTATTTAACAATCCAGGTATACTACCCAAGGAACTTACTATTGCAGTCAAATGTTAGTAAATTTTCATTCTCTCACTATACATTTTGTTTCTTAGGTAATCTTTTGTTAATTAGTTATCTTTTGTTAAATTCCTTCTGACACCCACATTTTCACAATACAGTGTTTTAAGACAAAAGAATGAATCTTTTTCAGGAAACCTATAAAAACTTGAATGGAACACTTAATGAAATGAGAACTGATAAATTGGTCCCTTTCAGACCTAATATCAAATCAGGATTTCAGTTACATGAACAATGCAATGGCTTTTGAAATTGCATTCCCACTTCTTTTTCTCTATTCTTCCCTTGAAGGCTGCATTCTCCTAAAGAAAATCATAAAAGAAAACATTTTCGTGTAAACATCAAACTAAACTGTGCACAATCACACTCTGCTCATCTACCATCTACAAACTCAAACCATTTTGATGTTCTAGATATGACATGAAACCACAAGTAGTGGATTTACAATCACATTTGGGACTAGGAAGGCTGCCATAATTCAGTGAGGTAAGATATCATGTGACTGCAATGACTTACAATGGCAGTTCTGGCATACACCCTCACCCTATTTGCAGTCAGGAACCAGGAATCACAAGTTGTTAAGCAATTATCACACACACACACACACACACATCCAAGCCATTCTGGGCATGGTCCTTTCCAGCTTGAAGCCTCAATAAGGGAAGGAATGGCTGCCTCCAAGTCTGGTTTTTAGTGTCCTACACTCTACCTTCTAGAGCTGCAAACAGCCCCAAAATCATGCGGCTTTGGGACTGCTTGCAATGCCCCCAAAAATCTCAGCCAATCCAGTCCACCCCAACAAGCTATGTTGTCTTCATAAAGCTGAGGTGTCACACATGCTTTCTCCATGTTCAGCTGATAGTCACACTTACAGCCTATTGAACCATGCAGCTCAGAAGTGGGTTCCTACCGGTTCGGACCAGTTTGACCGAGTAGGTAGTAAGCCGCTGGTGATGTCACAGAGCCAGTTCTGGTCCGCCATATAAAAAAATTTTTTTTTTAGAAATTTCCCCCCCGTTTTTTTCTTCTGCGCATGTGCAGAAGCCAAGTTTCCAGCACTGTGCATGCATCACCATCTTTTTTTCAGCCTTTTTGGGAGGAATTTTTTCCACTACGCATGCACGCACATACGCGGCGTGGGAGGCAGCGAACCGGCGGCGAGGTAAGTTAGAACCCACCCCCGATGCAGATCTTGTATGCCCCGCCTTACTTTCTACCTTGACTTTCCAGATAGGTGCAGTTAGATCACATTAAATACACAGCTTTGATCAACAGCCAGGAAAATAATTAAGGACACATTCAAATCATTTTCATCCAAACACTGAGGCATGACAGATTCTTTGGAATACACGGAGATCCTGTGAATTTAAAGTAACAGCACAACTTTACTGGTTATAATGTACATTTCTTCTTTCTTACATACACACACATTCATGCAAGCTTACCCACATCCTGCTCAGTTAGTTGCCAAGCCCTAGACAGAGCAGGGGTGGACAACTACAGCCCCTTTATGATCTGTATTCTATACTTCCTAGAATCTGATGGTGGCTCAGGAAATTTGGCAGTTCCCAAAGGGATCTTTTAGACAAGATTCCTGGCTTTTATCCACCCTGCTTACATGTTGGCTTCATCTTTCAGTATGGCTGCTTCATACCCTAGTCTCCCACTGCTATCTTTCAAAAAGTTTTCTGAAGTAAACGCAGCTTTATAAAGACATTGCAATTCTATTGTTTTAGTTCTGGAAATACTGAAAAGAGAAAAGACAATATGAGAGGATCATGGGAATAAAGATTAAAAAAGAAATTTATGAATTACATATTTTTGTGGATGATTTGGTGCTAGTTCTGGAAGATCCTTTAAAGAGGATTGAAATATTAATGATTTTTTTTTAAATGGTACATTAGCAGGTTTTAAAATGAATAGAAGATGAAGATGTTAACAAATATATGAAAACAGAAAATCAAACAGAACCGATAAGTAAAACAGGTTTTAAGATTGAGAAGGTAAAATATTTGGGCATCATTATGACAAACATGAACTGTATGTTATTTCAAAATAATTGGATTAAGATATGGAATGAAGTTAAAGCTATGTTAAGATGGGAGTAATTACAATTGTCATTGTTTGGGAGAATTCCTGTGATAAAAATGTCTTCTTGAATGATGTTTTCATTTCAGACAATAACTGTTTTGACAATTGATGCACCATTTAAATAGCAGAAGAATATATCTAAATGTATGTGGTAGAGGAAAAAACGTATTAGTTAAATATAAGGTGCTACAAGATGCAAAGGAAAGAGAAGGATTGGGTTTCTTGTAGCTAGCTTTTGGGTTTCAATTGAAAGAGTCAAATGCTGCTAAAAAACAAGGCTTTGAAGTTAAAAGGACATGACCTGAGATTTGAGTAGCGTGGATATATCTGTGATTAAGGTTAATACAGATTTTAAAAACCATTATGTTAGATTCACCATGTTGAGATACAAACCCAAATTGTGGCCCAAAATGCCTCTGTAGTTCTCAGCATAAAAATAAATAATAAGAAAACACAAATGGCTAACTTATCATGAGATATCAAAATTTTGTCAAGGGATATGTAAAATAAAATAATGAGAACTGGTGGTAGAGAGATATAATTATCAATGGTTTTCTTACATACAATTATTAGAAAGATGTAAAACAGAGAAAATAATGTATTGTTTTAAATATTCTGTGAAACAGAATTGTGCCCAAATGGTGAACATGTAATTGTTAAAGGGTATACACTTTTATACACTGTGTATACACTGTATGATAAAATGGGCTAAAATGTTTGGTTATAATTCACAGATGGAACAATGGGTTGAAAGGATTGAAATTTACATTGTTATAATCTTAAATATAATGTTTATAAGATGTAAGTTGGTATTTGTCATCAAAGACATTGTCTAGAATGTATAAAAGCACTTCAAAGTTGTGCTGGAAATGTGAACGAGGGTCTTTTTAATCATCTTTGATGCACGTGTAAAAAACTAGAAAATACTGGATTCAAGTACATACACTGATTCAAAGGATCTTAAAAGATCAATATACAATTGAAACCAGAGATTTTCTTTTTGACTTGTACACAAACAGTTGGAAAAAAGTCATAGAAATTTGTGTAGAGAACTGCAGGGAGATTAGTCAATGCATAAAAATGGAGAGATTTGGCATTACTTGCAATGGAAAATGGTTGAGAAAACGATGCCTCTTGCTGAGAGAGCCACATTGATTTCTTTGAGGAAATACAGTATCTACATTTATTATTGACTGAAAATCCCTTATAGATTTTTTGTATGAAACAGGAAAAATGAACATGATTTGTGATTTTGATGATTAAACCAAACAGATTATAGAAAGAAAAGAGGTAAATTGTAACCTTAGAGTAAGAGGTAAATTTACACTTGTACTTATAACTGCTGTACAGAAAATTGGAAACTTTACGTTAGTTTGTATATTTAAAAATATTTAATAAATGTATGTATCTGCAATACACACACACCTATTTATGACCCTTTAATCCCTTTATTCCTGTGGAATTGGGGTGACCAAATGAAGCTGAAGCCCTTTCTGATGCCTAGTTGGAGTTCACAGCAGATATTTTCTCTGGGAAATACCCTGAGAAACATCTGCCGTTGCCTAGGACTGAATTCTCAACCTTCCAAGTGGGAGATGAACGTCTTCACCTCTAGGCCACTGTGCCACTCTAAGTATGGATGTATATTTTCAAATAATTTGGAATACTACTGGTTCAAATATCTTGCATACATCCTTAGGTTTAATGTGTGGATGTAACTCTGTTAATCTGATTCCAGTACAAGATGTAGTGTTCATTTTATACCAGAATAAAAGGAGGCGAGAAGCAAGGACACGAGCATTTAATACTAGAAGGAATAAATGGTTTCTCCACCTATGGCATAATTGATAAAGAATATTCCCAATTCAGTTTTGTCAGACTCCCAAGTAGTAAATAGAAAGTCTTAACACCTACTGAATTAATGAAAATGATATCTTAAGCAAAAGTAACATTTGTAGGCCTGAAATCCTACAGTTTTCATTTATTTTCAGTTAAAAGTCTTTTGGAATTTTGATCGTGGCTGTTTTGATTTGCCCTTTATTTTCTACCATCGCATTATAGATTTATTTTTCTTTTCATAATTGCCTTTTACTAATTTTTCAGGAGGTCTTGGTAAAAATATTTGATATATATATATACCTCATTTGGTAACTGCAATCTGTTCCATAAATCACAAGCAAAATAATTAGTAAGTGAAATATTTACTAAGTAAGCCATATAACTGAATGGAGAGAGGGAGGGAAAGGAAGAGAGGAAAGGAGGGAGAGAAATGCAGAAAATACTGCTGGTTCCTGCTGCCCCTTGTATAGTTACACCAGCATTACTTTAACTCCAAGAGAAATTTAGTTGAAAGTGCACATATTAGTTGGAATATTTATTAATACCAGGAGTGGGTTTTAACTTACCTCGCTGCCGATTCGCTGCCTCCCGTGCACGCTTGCGCATCGCACGTACACACGCACATGCACAGTACAAAAAAATTCCAAAAAATTCCCCCCAAAAAAGGCCGAAAACAAAATGGTGACGCATGCGGAGTGCCGGAAACTCAGCTTCTACATATGCACAGAAGAAAAAAAGTCCGAAAAAAATTCAAATAAATATTTCCCCCCGCAAATTTTTTTTTTTAAAAGATGGCAGCGTCCACAGACCAGAACCAGTTCCGTGACGTCACCAGCAGCTTACTACCTACTCTATAGAACCAGTCTAAACCGGTAGGAACTCACCACTGATTAATACCATGATATTTGTGAACAGTTGCTAAACAGGAGCTATATTCTCTGAAAATATTTACTGATTTTGTTCAATATTCCTATTCTTCCTCTTCTATTCTTCACTTGGCATTGCCTCTTGGTCATCTTACTTAGAGGAAAGTAATTTCAATAGATTTTTCTCAAGGATACCAGTATGTTAAAAGGGTAAAGGTTCCCTTCACACATATGTGCTACTTGTTCCCAACTCTAGGGGGTTGTGCTCATCTCCATTTCAAAGCTGAAGCGAACAGGTGGCATGCGGAGCCATTTCTGAGGGTACACAAGGTGTTGGCCTGTCAACTCCAGCGCGCTTGCGCACACTGGCCAGCTGATTTCCCTGAAGCCTCCGGAAGGTAAAAAAAGGCCCAATGAGTAAACCGGAAGTGACGTCTGGTTTGCCCATAGAGCCGTTTTTCACCCTCTGGAGGCTTCAGGATGCTTCCCT
>JANHFT010006361.1:0-28415 GCA_032467955.1 Pseudoxenodon macrops
GGTGTTTTTTTGCATTGGGGGTGGTGGTAAAAAAAAATTTGCATTTTTTTCTTCTGCGCATATGCAGAAGCAGAGTTTCCGGCACTGCGCATGTGTTGCCATCTGGTTTCTGGCTTTTGGGGGGGGGTTCGGATTTTTTTTCTACTGTGCATGCGCGCGTCCACAAGGCACGCCCACGCAGCACAGGAGGCAGCGAACCTGCGGCGAGGTAAGTTAGTACTCACCCCTGGAGCAGTACACTTTAAGCATGCTTAACTAGCAAGATAAAGGTAACAGAAAATTTAAGAATTAAGCTCAACAATGAATAAGTTTTTCCACAATGGACAATTGCCAAAATAACTCCTATTTTAAGCCATTGAGCCCCCCTACTTAGCAGTATGCAAGTTTTGGAAGAATCCTCTGGCAGGGCTTTCTCTTCCAGGCTTTAATAAGTTCACATTGGTTGAAAAAAATTGGTTGGCAAGAAAAAAAAAATCAGTACATTATCTATCATCAGAGGCATAATAAAATTCAGCTCTCTGCTTTTACCGCTCCAAGGAGAAAAGAACATAGAAATATACACCATACATGTATTTATTTTGCTGGTGAAGGTGATTTTTATATCAGTAAACTGAGCAGCTGATATTTTCTCATTATACATAGTGAAAAAAAATCTGACATATACTTAGTAGACTGATAGGCACTTATTCATTAACCATTTTTAGGAAAATCTGACTTGATCTAGCCTAAGTAAAAGGCAAAAAGGAAGAGAAAACCATAGACTAATATCCATTTAGAACAAAGATATTCTCCCTCCAGGAATACGTCAACTGCCTGATCTCCAGGCCTTCTGCCGCTCCCTCAAGACTTTGTTATTCCATCGGGCAGGGCTGGCTTGACCAAAATGTGATTTTTAACTTTTCTAAAAAAGGGATCTTAAATAGGGCCAGATTTGTAAATATTTGTTTTTAATTTGTTTTTAATTTTTGTATTGTGTGTTTTTATTGCTGGCTGTACACCGCCCTGAGTCTTTCGAGAGAAGGGCGGTATAAAAATTTAATAAATAAAATAATAAATAAATAAAATATTATGTTCTGAAATAATAATCTAAACTAATTAATTAGTCCTTTTATTTAGAGGAAATCAATTTCTGGTTTAGAAAGGCTTGCTAATGAAGGTAGTTGATGTACTATGAATGAACCAAAAGCTAAGATAAAATTAAGTATCCTATTGGAACCAATGGGAGAAATGTTTAGTGAAATAAAAATATAGAATGAGTATTTGGGGAGGGAAATATTTCTAGGGGAGGGCATCTTCACTGAATGCTATATATCCAGCTCATAAAAATACTGTCTATTACTAGTATGTATTCCAAAATGCTTCCAATGTAGAAGGAAGACGTTGCAATTGTATGTGAAAATGACCTTGGGAGACAAAGTGAAGATCTGCACCCAGGCCAATAGTCAGATAAGACGCAGCTTAGCCGACAGAAGAAATATGAGTGTGACAAACTAGTTCCTTGTGCTTCCAAGGTGATAGAGGAGAAATGTACTTTTCAGACATGAATGATTCTGTTAATAAAACTTTGCAATAAAATATAGTTGGTTCACCTGAGTTTGCTTCTTGTATGGAGTATCGCCCAAGGCTAATCAAGTGGCTTCTTTGATTGTGTTGGTTGCTAAGGCTTCTGAGTTTTATGTACAGGTAGTCCTCGACGTACGACCACAACTGAGCTCAAAATTTCCACTGCTAAGCAAGTTAAATGAATTTTGTCCCATTTTATGACTTTTCTTGTCACAATTGTTAAGTAAATTACTGCAGTTGTTAGTAACACTGTTGCTCAGTAAATCTGGCTTCCTCGTTGACTTTACTTGTCAGAAAGGGCAAAAGGTGGTCATATGACCTTAGGACAGTGCAACCATCATAAATGCATACTAGTTGCCAAGCGTTCAAATTTTGATCACATGTCCATGACTTATGACTGCAACGGTCATAAGTGTCACTTTTTTCAGTGTCATAGTAACTTTGGTCACTAAACAAATGGCTGTTAAGTCAAAGACTACCTGTAGTTGATTTGTAAGGCTGCAGACTGCTTGGAGTCACGGCATGCCATATGAACCTATTTAGTAAATAAATAGACAGATATATTCCGAAGTAAGAGGTGAGAAATGATGGAAACTGATAATGGAGATGGTTCCTTTGCTGCTGAAGGCCCCACATTCACCAAGGCATGTAGTTTCTGAAATACATGAGCATAGCCAATTTGACTCCACTACAGAATACATTTCCTACCTACTGGGAAACCTTTTGTTGTATTCAAACTGTATTCAATTTTTGGGGTTATGGCCAAAGCTAGCTAAGGAATGATGCAATAGGCACAGAATCATATCATATCATAAAACAGGCAGTCAGGGTGTCTCCATATTTTCCTGGTTTGTTTGTTTTGGCGAGGAAAGGATGGGATAGAAAAAGACTTCATGGTTTTGCCATGATTTCCATCCCAACACTTCCAATGTTCAATAAAAAGCACCACTGAAATTTGGCAACATGTTCTGACAATGTTTCCAGAGGTTACAGGGAAAAAAGGAGATTGAGAGGCCCTATGTAGTCATGGGGCTGTGGTCCCCTATTTTATAAACAAATGGATCTCAGCAATGCGGCCTGTTCATTTTTCCGAACCATTCAGAAGATAACTAACTAGCAAACTACCATTTAGCAAACACTCCAAAGGGAAATGCTTTCCTATCCTCATGAGAATTTATTTGGAAAAACACTCTGGTTTATCATTCTTTCTCGTGCTGGCCCTGCGACAAAGAAAATTTCATACTTGACTTTTGAAAATGTCAAAAATGAACAAGTTTCTCTCCATTTCTCCCATAACATTTTCACAAACGAAGACAGAATCTGAAAAGAATCAAGTGAATATGTATTTATCAGTTTCCATCCATTTTTCTTGGCTGCGTAAAAAGGACATAATAAATGGCCCAGAAATGTGAAACAACTTTACCATGTCAGTTATAAAGCTGAAAGGCTTTTTAAAAGCACGGCCTTAATATACTTTTTAGTTAGAAGTAGGAAGTTATGAACTGCAGTGACCCATGTTTGGCTATTCCAGAAGGATTATTGAACTTTTTCAAGTTTAGTTTTTTAAGAATGCTTCTTTAGGATTGAGAATAAGATTAAAGCAACCTATTGAGTGTTGCTAAACAACATAGAAAAGTAGTTAAGTATAGATTTTACTGGCTAATAAGCAGATAGTCTTAGGTTCTACTCGATTCTGATTTCATGCCATGTTTTCTATGGAATTAAGTGAAAAATACAGCATATATAAATGTTTTAACTTAAAAATTGAAATGTAATTTATAAATAAGACACAGCAGCATAATGACTCTGAATCAAGGGAATGAGTCCTGTGGCATATGCAGTGCAGCTGAATTAACATCTCCCAACATTTCTCACTACAGATAGTCCTTGAATTACAACATTTCATTTAGTGACCATTCATTTACAGTTACAACAGCACTGAAAAAAGTGATTTATGACTGTTTTTCACATTTACAACTGTTGCAGCATCCCCATGGTCATGTGATCAGAATTTAGATGCTTGGCAATATTTAAGATGGTTGCCGTGTCCCGGGGTCATGTGGTTTACCTTTCGCGACCTTTTTCACAAGTGAAGTCAACGGGGAAGCCAGGTTCACTTAAAAACTATGAGAAGTGCAGTGATTTATTGAACAAGCGTGGCAAGAAAGGTCGTAAAATGGGGCAAAACTCACTTAACAGTTGTCACAATTTGGTCATAAGTCGAGGACTACTTGTATTGTCCAAACTAACTGAAATGCTGAAGTCCCCTAGAATGGCACAAGGTCTCGAGGGAGAACAATGTATTATTCTTTAGTTCCCCCAAAATGTCCCATTCTTGATCCACTGAATTTTGCATAACCTTTTCACATCACCATTAGAGGAAAGATGTAGACAGCCCACAAAATATTGGAGCATGAACTATTTTTCTTCTGGTTCTTAGGCAGCAATATCCAACTGTGCTTCTTTGTTACATAAATAAGAAAAATATAAATTTTAAACATCAATCTTTCAAACACTAAAGTTCTTCTTTCCCAGCCTTGCACCCGTTTAATTTTATCTTTATCATAAAAGACATGATGAAATATAAAAGGTTTATTTATACATTCTATCACTAACCAAAAGGTTTGTTATTCTAACTTTAACAAGTTAAAAGTGTTATCACTATAAAATTTAATATTTTAAATTCCCAAGGCGTCTTTCACTGGGATTTTGAAGGAGGGTCTTTAAAGATATTTTTGCTTTTTTGCCATTATGTATACATTTACTAATCATTTCCCACCTTTAAAAAAAAAATTATCAATTACACATGTAAATTATAAACTGCAAACAGAAAAATACAAAAAAAGGGGGCACGCACTGTGGGCTGAATGTGGATGTGTGAAAAAGGAAAAGAGATTACTTCTCTTTTCTTCTCCTTGCAGCTCATTTCATAAATAAGGAAACCAAAGTCCAAATAATCTGCCAATCAATCTTTGTCAACAAAAGTCCAGTTAAGGGCAATCGGATATAACTATTTTCTTCTTTTAACTCTGATTGAACAAGCCAATATTATAAACTTTCCCTGATTTAAAAAAAATATTTTTTTATACCTTTAAACAAAGTGTCATGGGGTAATTTGCTGCTCATCTATGTTTCAAAACATTTTGTTTCAAACTTAAATAGATTTATCTTGTATGCATAAGTAACATTCATCATTTTGTTTATCAACTTTTTAAAAAGTCCTTTGAAATCTTAGCAGAGTTCATTTGCATATCGAGAAGAAAAAAATTATCCAAAAGTTTCACGGTTTAATATCTGTTCATTTGCTTTAGGGAATAAGTCATCCACCAGATGAATTTGTATTACATTTACATCCTCTTTCAAATTAATTTCATAAACATCCATTGCAGCTCATTTTTTTCCATCTTTATTATAATACGCTCTGTCAATTTTATCAAGCATCTGATCAATACTGCCCAAATGTTTAGCTGAAAGGAATTCAAAAGTCTGCACTAAGGATTTCTGCTCCATTTTCTTATTCATCTGACTCTACTGTCCAGCCTTCAAAAATCTGCTTATCATTACAAAAAATTGAAAATAATCTCCATTTTCCCCATGATAAAGTATCTTCTAAATAATACAAAACTATAATTCCAAATCCCTTTAGCCCCTTCAGGTCTTAATCTCTCCAATTTGCAAATAATTTAAAAAAATACCAAAAACTAATTAAAATGAGGCTCGATCAAGGTTAGTATCCATAAAGGCTGCTTTGTGAGTCTGAGCTTGATGTAAATCCCGACTCTCAGCCATTCCACTCATAAACTGAAAGTAAAAATGAGAGTTTTTGCAGTCTACTCATGAGGAACAGCTGTTCAGAGCCACAGGGGTGATCTCAACAATCTCTCCTTCATTCTGGAGCAATTCCTCTTAGAAAGCTATCTTGCTAGCAAACTTAGCAAGGTATCTGCTCACCATGTCACTTAGAGGAACTACACATTTTCCACTATTTTTGAGAGAATGTTCATATATATGTATAAAGGGGGGATGTATAATACTGCTCTCTTTGAAGGAATCGGTGGTACACCTCTTCTAAAGAAGGAGTCTTTAGTTTAGATACAATGATTTTAGATAACTATTGTCATGTCTTCAAACTTCCCTTTTTAGGTTGAAGTGTTATAGAAAAGACGATTGTCAGTCTACAGTTAAGAACATGAAAGTAGTGAATTATCTAAACCTCTTTCAGTCAAGTTTAGGGACAGAGTTTCATACAGAAACAGTCTTGTTTCATGTTTCTAGTTGACCTGTGTTGGAACTGGAATGGAGGTGGCACATCCATCCTTGTGCACGTTGAACTCTAAGTGGCCTTTGATACCATTGACCACACTATACTTCTGCAAATCAGAGCCTCTAAGAGCCCTCAATGACACATGATTGACAATAACCACACACTCTCCCAAGTTCTTGGCTAGTGTCAAACCTGAAACCCAAGTGGTCATATTTCCGAGCAAAGGAACCTCTCTCCCAGGGCACGCCTAGGTCTTAGTTATGCATGCCTGACTGGTACCCTTATCCACAATTACATTCGGATATGGGAAGATTATTTACACACCAACCTTGCATTCAAAAGCAGCAGCTGCAGCCTACTTTGCTTCAAGCAATTTAACCATAATATGATTCCTCAGAGGTTTGTGAAAGCCTATTATTAAAAAGGAGACAAGGTCCCTGCACACAATCAATATGTAATTTATCCCTCCAAATTCTGATGAAGTGGGAAGTATATATCAATGCAATTTACAATTACAGCACAGAACCATAAAACAATATTTTAAAATGTGACAATGGTTATACTGTACATAAGTACATTCTTTAAAAATGTATGTGCTTATACAGAAGAGAAAGTAAACCTAGAAAAAGTAATGCATCATAAATCTAAACTTATTATTAATTATTTATTAATATCAAATTTATATGCCACCCATCTCACTATCCAATCAACTCAGGGTGGCTTACGATACAATAAAAGCAAAGATATAAAACATTAACAGGGATGAATAAACTTAAAATTCCCCTTTTTATTTTTTTATATTCACAGATCCGAGAGCTATTTTTAAGAACATCTTTGTAACAAGCCGATAAACAAAAATATACATATTTGCAGAATAGCTAGACCTTACAAAACAAAAATGTGTGCAGTTTAATTTGAAAGAAGGAAATATTTTCTAAACTGCAAATGAGAAGCATGTAGCTTATTCTGCAAAGTGCAACAAAGTATATGGATGTGTTGAGCACCTGATTGCTCAACAGCCTTTAACACCCTTTCTGCAGGCTTCACACCAAATACCGAAACAACGGAAGAAATGTCTGCTTTCCTACTTGCTAAAAAATTATTACTGCATTTAATACCTAAACTTCTCACTTTAGCAATCGGTAGTATTCTTTCACGTGTGACAGTAATTTTTAAAATGTTAGTTAATCCTGCGTGTATTCATTTCATCATTCTCTTTCCCTGTGTCTGATGAACTGCTGTAACACATCTCTTTGCAAAACCTCTGTATTCTAGTCGCTCTGATGTACAGTAGTTGTACTGATGTACAGTGTGACAGTGTTGCAAATGCAGAAAAATTAACTTTGTAATTTTCCTGTCAACATACTACTAAGCAAGTGTGCAGCCATGTTCGAACTTCAAGCAAGACAGTAATGTATTAAACAGGAAACCTGCTAAGGAAATGATAACATGAATGCAATATTTAAAATGCTTTGAGGATGGCAACATCTTTGTATAAGATGCTTTTGTGTAGTGCTACTTTTTAAGCTGTGCAAATGCTCAGAAAGCAGTTGCTAGTGTGTTGAGTATCAGAAATTAAAAATGGCCTTTTTCGCCCAAGCTGACAGAGAAGCTTCACGGAGAATACACTCTTTCTCTCATCTGAGTAGAAACGTCTCAAAGAGGAATAACAAATTTGAAGTTATACTTACGAGGCATGATCCCTTGACTAACCAGCTCTTCACGTGTCCGTCGCTGCTGGAGCTTCAACTGTAGCACTGCATGAGGCAGACAAAGAAGTGAGGAGCAAGTTACTGTAAGATGTACTGTGCAGAGCACATTTTCCTGTTCATTTTTATTTTCTTCTATCTCAAGAACATTAGCAAGGGAGCACAGAAGCGGTAATCCCCACCCAACACTTGCAAATTGCAGAAGTGGCCTCAGCAACAAGGTTTCCGTATTCTGCAGCGGACGCTGGGAGAGGAAGTTACAAAGCATTTTAGTAAGTTGATTAAAAAAATTCACAAAGTATGAAAATAGGCCATTACTCAAGAATTCCTATAGCAACAAATAGGGTTGCAAATCATGAAACTAGAAAACAAGAAGAGACTACACAAACTGATACTGTATCAGTAGGATGTTATCAAAACAATGGTTGCTGAAGTATCACTTTATATACACCTAGTTCAGAAAACCCCTGGAACATGCCAATTTGGGATAATTCACACAATCCTCCCATCTTGGCACCTGGATAAAGCTGATCGATGACGAAACTTAAGTCTGGAAGTTAACAAGGTTACCTACTTCTGACATACAGTAACACTCATCATGAGTTGATATCCATGAGGCTTATTTCATCCACATCTACAAATCACACTACTGTTGCTCCTTCCTTCCTTCCTTCCTTCCTTCCCTCCCTCCCTTCCTTCCTTCCCTCCCTCCCTTCCTTCCGCATTTGCATGCATGCATGTTCATTCCATAAATCTCTTTTTTTTCATTTCAAGAGTTGAGAAACATTTTAGGTCTTCCTGATTAGGAACAAATAGCACATAAAACTTTTTTTTTGTACTTAAAAGTGTTGTTTCAATCCTACTATTGAACTACTTTGTTCAAAGGCATTTATTCTTCACTGTCAAAGAACAGAAAAAGCACAATCTAAAATATTCCATATATATTCATAGATAGGCTTATCTAACCGTTGAAATTTTGATCAACATGCAATGAAAAATGTGACACCTGTGGATAAGCTCTCAAAATTTTCATGATTTAATTTTTCACAATTGGCTTATCAGTAGTGACATATTTTTCATGCTATTTTGGTTTAAACTTTGAGGGTTGGTTTATCCGTGGATGAATTTATCTGCAAATATTCATGGGCACTTTTTAAAACTATTACCATATAAAGGTCCATGAGCATACTGATAGTCCTTACTTACTGAATGCCTGTTCAGTGATCATTCAAAGTTACAACTATGCTGAAAAGGGAGATTTATGATCAGTCCTCAAAGTTACAACCATTGCACTGTTCTGCAGTTACATGCTTGCTGTTTGCGAGCTTCACTGTTGGCTTCCAACAAGCAAATTCAGTGGGAAACGAACAGGAAGTGACAGCATAACTTACATCGTTAAGTCAGCATAGTCATTTCACATTTCACTTTACAATCACACTGCTAGCAGCAGAGTTACTGGTCCCAACTACAGGTGGTAATTGAGGACTACCTGTACACTCACGGATAAACTATGGGTAAGCCAAGCCTATTTGTTTGGTATATTTTGGGATCTAAAATTCTCATTGTATCCATGACTACTGTATGTATGGGACCAGTATTTCTAGGGAGAAAAAAGCTAGAAAACCATTTTTCCTATACAGTGTCATAGACATTGAAACTGTAATATTTCAGTTGTGAAGTTGTGACATTCGCAAGGTAAGTATGAATTGCAAGGAAGTCAGAATTTTTGACTGATCTGGTTTAATAGCCCCTCTCCTAGCATGAATAAACAAAACAAAGCAGAAGTGTGCCTATCTTGATAAGCAGACCATCATATTTTCCCCTTATCAGTTTAACTTATTCAGGAGCAGTAAGCCTTGATTTGGACATCACAGTATGGAATACACAACATTTACCAAGCCAGGGATCATCCTTGTATATAAAGGAAGGACCAAGTCAATTAAAACATTGGGATTGGATAAGGAAATTAAATCTAACAATTAAATTAATGAAACACATGTAATAATTATGCCTGTATATTTCTCTTCTGAGACATTAAAAAATACAAACTAGCAATTTCTTCAGAGATACTTGCAGAAATACACTCCAAAAATTGTGACTAACACTACCATTAATATTTATTATGCAGCTAGTCCCAATTTGTAAAATTTCATTTTCCTAAGATTTACAAAATTCGTTCTCAGATACAATTTACACTCTTAAGCATTTTCTGGTTAACTGAAGAGTCTTAGAAAAATATTTAGAGATGGATAGGTATGATACTTTCTTTCAGCAAAAATAGAACAGTATAGCAGTACAAACTTTAAAATCTACTAAAGCACATTGTTTCTTTATATTTACTCTGAAATGATTTTTAAAAGCACATTAATTCTGTATGTGAAATTGTGAAATTACTGATAGTGGCTTCACTTGATTGCTACATTATACTGAGAGGGTGGATGAAAACTGTAATAACAAGCAGTTTGCATAGGAAGTGGAAACACTCATTCTAACTAGACGAAAATATAGAAGACCTACAGATATGCTGCCTGAAAGTAAAATTAAAATGATGGTGCTTTTATAAGTGCCACAAGGCTGCTGCTTTTCCCATATTCTTTAATTTAGAGTACAAAATTCTGTTACATGTTGTGATGTCTGCAAAAGCGGTTTCTTGGTTTAAGCTAAACCAATATTGGCTGCTATTGGTATTATTTTTGGTTTTCACTTTCTGGACAAACCAACATCCTGCCCGAGATTCCATACCCTAGTCTCAACATTGATCACACACACCTCTCATTAGATGGTATGAAGTACTTTTTTCACTGAATGATTATGAACAGTCACTAGTCCTTCAATTTTTGCAAATTGCAGTCAACTGCAACGATCCAAAATCTATTACAGCACCTTATTTGGGATGTACTGTCTAGGATTTGTTCAAGCAGGCAGGAGCACTCCAGGTTTTTAGAACCTCTCGGTGTGAATTTTCAGAATAGTGGGCAATGCCTGTTCCTATTCCTATCTTCCTATTTTTTTTGCAGAATGCAAATAGGATGGATCTCTTTCTGCAACCATCAGCAAGTCCTGTACAAGAAGATGGCATCATAAAGTAAGATGGGATGGAATAGACATAGGTGTAGGGAACAGGAGAGCGTTTTCAAAGTTACATTTAACTTTAACTGGTTCTTTGATCTCTAAATTCAACACAGACTCTGTGCAGTAACCATATTGGATTTTGCCTGAGCTTAAATACTTCTTGGCAACATAAAAGGTTCTTATCAGACTTGGTTTTAATGACTGCTACAGTGGATTTAAAATTAAATATCACCTTAGTAGGGAGGATGGCCTGATCATGTGAATTCACATGATATTCCAAGAACCCCAATTAGAGATAGGTTTGTGTGGTCCCTTAAGAAATATAATCGCATATGCCTAAAACCTGCATACACAACAAAAAGGTGCAAATTTCAACAAAAAGTATCTGATATAGAATGCAATAATTCTCTCAATAAGGGCATGTCATATCTAAAAATGTTGAAGACTCCAGGAAGGAAATTGGAAGAATCAGCTCCTAGTATAAATGGAAGTTCAAGACCACCATGGGAGAAAATATATTCTTAATATAAGTCAAGTTTTTCCTTAGATAGCTCATCAGCACAGAAAACACGGAGTTCACTCATTCAAAAGGCAGTTGCGACTGCCATCAAAATAGTTCCCTTCCCAGTGAGAGTTTGGACAATATGGCTGACCAATGGCTCAAAAGATGCTGTTAAGGTGCTAAGGAGAGAACAAGGGGTACTATGAAGTGTCAAAAACAAAGAAAAATATATTGCCTTTAAAAATCGACTTAACCAAAGTGTGTGAGATAAAATAAAGCTACTGAACATATAAGCAAGGTTAAATCTTTAATGACAAGCGCCTTCATTTTCAATTGCAATAGGAATTTCATAAATACTACAGACAGAACAATTAAAAGGAAGAATCCCTCCTCCTGCACAAAGCATGTGAAATAATTCACTTAACTGTCTGCACTTTTCATGAAAATGTTATCAATATTGAGAAGATGCAATGTACATTATGTCAGAAGCTTGAGAGTAAATTAGTCAAGACACAAAATTATAGTGTTGTTATACAGTTCCTACCTGATTAGAAGCTGAAGAACTGAGAGAAGAGGCAAAAATCACTACAGAACTAATAGGGTGCTGTCTATGCAGTTGTGAAAAATCTTGCATAATAAAGAGATATGGAACCTACGATTTCAGCTAAATAGAAAGTATCTCCCAATAATCTGGAACTGAGCTTGCCTCTACTGATACAATTGTGCTGGCAGCAGGCATTAGAATGAGTGACCAAAGTATTCATATCTAGACTCTCTTTCAAACTTCCAAGCACCACTTTAGAAGAGGAAAGCAAGGACTTCCACTTAAGTTCTCACTTGAATTGAATTGATGATATCTGCCTTTTTATACATCTTGGATGACTCCCATAGGAGAGGCAAATGTGCTCTTTATGAATGAAATATGTTTGAGTGCATGCATAGGTGTATGGTTGGTGTTGGTCTGTCTGTCTGCCTATCTTATAAGACCAACCATATATTGGAGAGAGAGAGATCATTCCAAGGACAGGTGCTACAACAAAAAAGACAAACTTTCTAAGTTTCATCAAATGATATTGCTTCAGATAATGGAGCTGAAACTTGTTCACTCTATTAGATCACGTAGGACAGGCAGATGTAGATGAGAAATGTCACCTTAGGAAGACTTTTTTAGAAAAGAAATGGGGTGTTGGTCTTACCCAATACACTCCTTCTCGTGGAAGTGGAGACAGCAGCCAGGAATGGGTTAACACCGTCTTGTTAACCTATTGGACTGAGTCTGCAATGTTTTTAATCCGCCTTCCTGCTCTCCTTCCCGCTTTTTGATGAAGGCAATGACGCAGACTGACGTGTAGAGCTGAAAACAGTAAACTCCTACCTCCCTACCCCCTATACCCAGGATACGAAACAGGACACCAATCTAAAAGAGAGAGGGACTGGTTGCTGTCTCCACCTCCACGAGAAGGAGCATGTCAGGTAAGACCAACACCCCTTCTCCATAGAGGTGGAACCAGCAGCCAGGAATGGGACATACCAAAGGAAGGATCAAGGCGTAAAACTACCCTGTCTGGATGAAATACACCTTCCCTGACTGACAGGGCACCTAATTCTGATATGCGTCTTGCGGACATGATAGCCACCAAAAAGGTTACCTTGTAAGAGAGAAAACTCAGACTAACTTACCTGAGGGGTTTGAATAGATTCCTAGTAAGAGAACCCAATACTTTGGGGAGATCCCAGATGGGAAACCTATGTACTACAGGGTGCCGTAAGTTAGTGGCTCCCTTGAGGAACTGCTTCACCCGTGGGTGTTGAGATAGGGGCTGCTTAGCATCTCCTGAAAGGACTGTGGACAGAGCCACCACCTGTCGTCTAAGGGTATTAGGGGATAAGCCTTTCTCTATGCATGGAGAGGAACTCCAGGGAAAGGCAATTCCTGACCATCTCCCTGACCCAGTTGTCTGATGTAGTGCCATCCCACTGGCTGGCAAAAAGTGCCAGATGTCGTCCTATGGGAGGATTGCTGGAGCAGTCATTTATAGCGCCAAAAAGGTCAACCCCTACTACCCCGGAAGAACCGTTTGGAGATTCCTCTCTGTCCCTGTCTTCTGTGTCGATCCTGGGGGCCCTGTCTGGGGGATGTGGTTCGTTGCGAACACGGGTAATTAAATTCGCTGTCCAAACCACGAAAGGACCAATTCCAGGAATAAGGGGCAGGGCGATAATCAGATCGCCTGGACAAACCAGGAAGAACCTTGTATTTTTCCCTGGTCGCGATTAGAAGAGGATTAAGAGAATCCCCAAACAATTTGCCTCCCGCATAAGTGGAAGAGGCCAATCGCCCTTTATTTCTGGAGTTGGCCT
The DNA here is from genome assembly GCA_032467955.1 of Pseudoxenodon macrops. Classification (NCBI taxonomy): domain Eukaryota; kingdom Metazoa; phylum Chordata; class Lepidosauria; order Squamata; family Pseudoxenodontidae; genus Pseudoxenodon; species Pseudoxenodon macrops. Next base: position 13,472 of record JANHFT010006361.1, read on the forward strand.
GCCACTGGCGCAGCCACAAAAGGCACCTAGCAGTGACCAACGAGCCTATTGATTTAGCTGCAAAGCATGAGGCATTTAATCTGGCATCAGCAGAAAATTCAATGGCTGCCATGACCTTGTTAAGGTCCTGATGTGACCTCGAGATGGGCAATCATTCTTGCAGCTTTTCTAACCAGAGAAGGGCTGCCCTGCTAAAAAAAGATGCAGCTGTGGAAGCCCTAACTGCCCATGCAGCTGCCTGGTGAGTCTTGACCAAAGATTGTTTTGATCTCTTGTCCTCAGGCCGGAGGGCTTCCTCCGGGGGACCTGTCAAAACCGAATGTTGGGAAAGGGCCACTATAGGGGCATCAATGGAAGGAACCTGGAGGGCCCTCATGAAATCCAGATCCATGTTATAGAACCTTTTATCTAGACTATTGGGGTTGGAGCCTGAACCCGGGGATACCCATTGCCTGTGCAATATGTCATAGAACATCTTGGGGGAGGGAACCTCTTCTGTTTCTATGCAGGGCTCCTTAAACAGGTGGTCTGCTGGAACAGTAGGACCAGATTCCTTGTTTGAGGGAGCCTGGGAAATTTCTAATTTAGTAGATATCTTAGCCTTGTGGAGTAACGATTTAAAAAGTTGGGGTTTCAATAGGCCCACAAATGCAGGTTGGTCAGGCAAGAAGTCTTCATCCTCTGATAGCTGTAGGCCTCGATGAAATTCCTCCCCTGAAGCCGAATCCTGAGAGGAAGAAGCCGAGTCAGCTAGTTCCTCATTTAGAAGAATTTATTCTACTTGACAGGTCCCTAGGTGCCTGGAACGCTTAGGATTCAAATTACCAGCTCTGCATTGTAGACCTGCTTCAATGCCCTGTTTTATGGCATCTGAAATCAAGGTTCTCATGCTGCTTGGACTCATAGAACCACTGGGCTGATCAGGCCAAAGGCCTGTGGCTGTGGGAGTAAACGTGGCCTCCGGCTGGAAGGACCTGGGCCTGGAATGTTGAGGCCCAGACATGGTTAAAATCTCAGACTCTTTTAAAGGCCCAAAGGGGAAAACCCTGTAATCAGTATGTTCAGAATCCTCAGGTTCCTGTAATGGCCCAAATAATAGGGGATTGGAAGCCAGAGGCTCAGGGGTCTGATCCATGGAGACATCTGGTGATAAAGATGGGTCAGACCGTTCCTCCTCAATAACTGGTAGCAGGCTTAGTTGTGATGTATGGGACTGAGCCACCTCTGTGCCTGAATTTTTAGAACCCCTGCTCCATTTATTAGCTTTTTTAGAGCCTTTGGCAATGGCCTTCTCAATGGCCTTATGTCATTGTCGAGCTGCACGTTCACCAGCTTTGGAAGCCCTGGTAGACTGTGGTCCTGCCCTAAATCTCCCAGAGGATCCCCCTTTTTGATTCCTTGCCCTTGAGCTAGACAAAGATCTATTAGAGGAGGACATCCTGCTGAATCAGGGCTGAAGAGGGAGGACTAAACAGCTAATCTCCCAAAGAAAACTCTTTAATCAGAGGCAGGAGGGAGCCACAAAAGCAAATACCTGGCTCCTTATAGCAGCGACGCTGAAGAGCCCTCCGTGCACGCTGCCTGGCGATCCCTCTCCTTGTCACGCGGCAAACAAAATGGCAGACGGGACCTTGTCAAACCTCCTGCGCAAGCGGAGATCCCCTTGTGAGCGATGCTTGCTGGAAACCTGGCAGCTGATCCCATGGCTTCAGCGCTGCGGAAGGAACCCTCGAGTGGAGAAAAACCGATTGGCTTGAGATAAGATTCCGCTCCCTTTTCCGGGTTAGCGGCGCGGAGCCAAGGCTCGTGATCGCGACTGGATAAGGTCTGCCGACCGGCAGCCTCCCAAACCACTTGAAAGATTCCCAGCGGAATCGGGCTATTTCACCCTCCACGCTACTATTGTTCAGATTCTGACTAAACCACCCAAAACAGGGAGGAAAATGTAAAAAGATATCAGGCCTCTGCAATTGCCAGAAATGGGAGCTCTTAATAACATGTCTTGTCCCAGCTAGACTGAGTCAAAAAAGAGGGAAGGAGAGCAAGAAGGCGGATTAAAAACATTGTAGATTCAGTCCAACAGGCTAACAAGACAGAGTTAACTCATTCCTGGCTGCTGGCTCCACCTCTATGGAGAAGATAGTGAGGTCAGACTGGTGGACCAACGGTCAAATAATATATTTTAATCAAAGTGAACCTATTCTCAAATACAAAGAATAGTTAATGTCAAAAGGTCACACCTATCATTTACATATTTACACTGAGAGGTTTAAATTAAGTCAAAAGTATTACAGGTTTGACTTTGTAAAAAAATGAATTTGAAACTGTACTGTGTATAGTAATGATGAACATGTTATTGCCAAGATTTATAAATTGTTACTGAAATTGAATTTAGAAAGTGAGTATGTGGGATCTTTGGTGTTCTTTAAGCTTGGTGGTTTTTTTGCAGTGTTTCATTACCAAACTAGGTAACATCATCAGAGACCCCCCCAGTTCAATCCTGAGCTGCAATGGTCATGTGAAAAATGGTCATAAGTCACATTTTTCGGTGCTACTGTAACTCAAACAGTAACTACCGGTAAATGAATAGTTGTTCAGTTGAGTACCTGCATTTTCATTTTCATTTGTATTTTATACTTTGAAAAGTTGAATAAAATTATCATTAAAAAAGAAACAGTACATTGCAATTATCAATCAAGTAATTTTTATTTCTTTTTAAACACATGGGTTGATTGAAAATGTCTCCACTCCCATAATTTTGAAGAGATATATTTTAATAAAAAAAGCAAAACAATATTTGAAATAAGCTTTTGTTATCTGTATTTACTTCTCCAAATAATCATGATCATTTGCCATACTCTTCTGCCAATTATGGATAATGGATAAAAGAACCCTGCACTGTTTCTTTTCAACTATGTCCTCACAGTTCTTTCCACTTTTTCATTTGAGTCCATGAAGGCACAATATTCCTTTCATTTGGGGAAAAGGGAAAAATAGCATGGTACCAAATCTGGGCTCTTTGTCACATGGGCTAAACACCAAGATCTTACTTTGCAATTGCTTCTTGAGTAGCTCGTGAAGTTGCATCATAGTAAAAAGCTTGTGTTTTTATCACATATAGAGCGAGAGCCAGGTGAAGTTTTGTGGTTATATTCTATGGACTAATGTCTCAGAATTCTTTTGGCAGCATTCATGATGCTGTGAAGAAACTCTCCATCTTCTTTCTCACAGTGTGACAGGAATTGCTGGCAAATTTTAACTCTTGAAGCTTTCATTGTTGCCATCTGCATCTGAGGAACCCATATTACATAAATGTTCCAATACTGAAGAACATCAATAATACAATTGGCATGTTCCTATGAAATGTCAAGCTTGATAGCAATTTTTCTGTGTTGTCTGTACTTGTCCTTAGTCAGATCATCAAACTTTCTCATATTAAACTCAGTGGTTGCTGTCACAGGACATTCCTGACTTCCCAATCAAATCTTTTATTTTATTTATTTATTTTGTCAAGCATGTATAAGAAATCAGATATAAGTATAAACATGATTATGAATACAGGAAGTGGATACGAATAAATGGGGACAGTAGGACAGACATGGTAGGCACGTTGGTACGCTTATACACGCATGGAGTGAGGTCAACAGTAGTCAGTCTAAGGTTAAAGTTATGGGGGTTAGGGGATGAAACCACACACAGTCAGGTAGTGCATTCCAGGCATTGACCACTCTGTTGCTGAAGTCGTATTTTCTGCAATCGAGTTTGGAGCGGTTTATCTTAAGTTTGTATCTATTGTGTACTTGTATATTGTTGTGGTTGAAGCTGAAGTAGTCATTGACAAGTAGGAAGTTGTAGCAGATAATTTTGTGTACTACGTTTAGGTCGGACCGAAGGCGGTGTAGTTCTAAATTGTCTAAGCCCAAAATTTTAAGCCTGGTGGCATAAGGTATTCTGCTGTGAGCAGAGCAGTGGAGGAATCTTTCCAGTTCACAATTTTTACATTTTTGACCCAACGTATAAGCACTCCCGTTACCATGGCTTTTACCACAATCTGTATTCAGTGGTAATGCTTTTAACTGGAGGAACTCCCATGGCAGTCAAAAGTTCAATCATGGTGTGCTGCTTAGAGCACACTGAGTACGTATGTTTCCACTTCATGGACAATAGTAACATAATCTTTTCACTCAGCAACTTTCTGCCAATTGAAGTGAAAGAACAAGTGCTAAAGAATACAGCAAAACTTCTATCATGTCAGTACTGCAATCTGTTCCCAATTTATAACATTGGGGGCATTACTTTTCATTCAACCGTTGCAATTTGTTTACAAACCATATTAATTACTAATAGTATTTCTGAATTCCAGATACCTGAGATTTAAAAAGTTAAATTAAGGTGAACATAACAAAACCCCTTAACTGTGTGTCACCTACTACCGATACTTTTCAAGAAATGCCAGTACTCTTTTATAAGAAATAAAACATGATGCCATTTTAGAACAACAGTAGAGATTATTATGGCTGAGACAGTTTATTGTTTATTCTATTTAATCAAGAATAATTATCTCTATAACATGGTAATCCTTTACTATGGAAGAGAGAACTAGTTATGATTTTACTTCCCATTATATTTCAAACCTAGAAGGCAAAATCACGAAACTGAATTTCACTTACTTTGGTCATGTTATGTAGGGGAATTCACTGGGGAAAGCATTTATGTTAGGAAGAGTTAGTGGTAAAAGGAAACCAAGCCGTCAAAGAACATAGTTGCTCAACACTATCAAAGCTGACACTAGCCAGAACATAGAAAAAGTAAAATAGTGCAAGATTGGAAGATGTGAAGAGACCTGGCCTATAGAATAGTCAAGAATCATCCTTTGACTGAATGAGTAACATCACTATATTTCAAATGGTTTTGTGTTGTATACGAATCGAAGGTTCATTAGGCTTATATTTACAACAGAAAATTGCATTTTTTGCAGAAAGTAATTGGTTGTGCTATAACAAGTTACCACTTACATTCCATTCTTACATTAATTTAATATAGAAACAGTTTAGTGCTACAAAATGAAAAAATATGTCTAGTTTCCTTAAAATTTGTTCTGGTTTTCAAAAAGAGGAGGAGATTTGGTTTAGTTCAAGGGTAGGCATCTACTGTCATCCAGTTATTTTAACTTTATTTATCAACTTTAACCTCCATAAGCCCTGTTCATAATGGTAAATAGCAAACCGAGTTACAAAAACATAGTATTTCCTATCACAGAATGTTGGGACAACACAAAATGAATCTTTTTCCATTTGAACCAAACACAAAAGCAGATATAAAATAAAATAACAGGTATTACTTCTGTAATCACAACCATGACAATCAGCTCACCCCAAGATTTATATACCAAAACCATTGTGTGTTCAACATTTTTCTAGAAAATGACTTAAAATAACACAGGGGACCTCTTTGGCAAGGCTTGCTAATTTCATTCTATTAGCATGAAATTGCCATCACTCTATGCTTGAACCAACTTCCAAATACTTGTCTTGGCCTGGAGGCTATGCAGGATTACAACGTAACTTCAGCTAAGATTTTTGTACTTTGCAAGTCAGTTCTTCACAATGATTTTTGAATGATTTTTGACATGATGTCTGCTTTGAAGAAAATCACTCTGCTTTAGAGCTCGAAAGATATGAACACTCACGTATATGCAGATCAATTTTCCAACAGCGTCTTCATTTTGAAATGTTGTTCTTCCATTTTTGCTGGCTATATAAAACAACTGATCAATCCTCAACAAAGCTGCAGTCCCCCCTACGAAGGCCAGCAATGCTGCTTTGAGGAATAAAGTTTAATCAGGATTTTCTTAGTAGCAGCTCACAGATTATAGTTCCCATTTGGAACTTTGCTTTATGACTAAGTCTGTAAACCACCATTTCTCAACTTGGTCCCTGTGGAGCACTTCAGCTCTGCAAGGAGTTCGGAGAGAAACTGTAACTGAAGAAGTAACTGAAGTGTTTTCTGATTTTTATGCTGGGGTTCTCTAAGACCTGAAAATTATCATACAAGTTCCTCCAGGGTAAAAAAGTTGGGGAAACCTAATTCCAGTTAACAGTTAATTTGTAGATACTCAATTTTCTTATATTTATTTAAACTTTCTAAGTTTAAACTTTCTATTTAAAAGGTACTTGTGAATAAAAGACATAAATGGCACACTTATTGAAATGATTCACTTTTTTCCTTCTTTCCTTTTATCTCTAAAGAAGTAAGTGATATAAAGTTATTTGATATCAAGTAAGTTGCTGATGCCATGATTAAAAGCCAGTATCTTATAAACTGATTCCAGGGAAATACAGTGCCAAATTGTCTTTAAAATATATAAATTCACAACAAAGTCATACGCGGAGACTATGATTTACTGAGTTATAGATACATTTGGCAGTAGCCAAACTAAAAGAAGGATATGGATATAAATCTGGTTATAATCTGCTATTTTATCCATAAAACCTACAATGAGGATTGCATAGCAATTTGAATTTTTTGATAACTTCCACTGAAACACAATCAAATATATAATCATGCACCATATTCCTTAAATGACAAAACCTCTTGGTATAATATTATCTGTGGATAACTTCATTTTAGTTGTTCCAAATTAAGGTGACTTCAAAAAACATAGTTGTTGCCCCTAATAACATAACGTTCAATAAGCAATTGTTACTATTTAAATCTCCTATCCAATGGAGAAATGGGCACTTTTTGAAAAAGTTGGGCAATGTTTGCATTTTTATAGAGGACATGTAGCATATGCCTTATAGCAATAAAATCTGCCTGAAACATTAATCTATTTTTACCTAGTAACACTTAATAATGACAAGCTGGTTAATCTTTTAAAAAGAACATATGTAGTTATTTGAATCATGAATATTTAAGCATCAAGTTACTATTTTATTCCACCCTGTCTGAATATGAGCCACAGTATTTAGACATAATAAGTTAGATTTGGTGAAGCTCACCCTCAGGTCTGGGACTGCTTCAAAGCCCTGTCTAGGGTATTTTTGTTCCATCAAATTCCCCATGTCATTCCAGTGGATTTATTTTTAGCTAACACATAGGACAGCAGTCTGGATTTCTTATATAGCTATTCCAACTATTTCTCCCAATGTAGGCTTTTCGGTTGCTGTCATGAAGTTCTATCATCCATTCTCTATCCATAACTGCCATGAATCGTCCACTGCAATATGCTCCATTAGATTAGATTAATGTTCATTATCTTCTACTATAACTATTTTTGTTTCTTCCTCTTATCAATATCCAAACATTTTGTATCACTTCTGTACCTTACTACCGAAACAGTAAGACTTGTAAAGTCTAAAGTTTAAAACCTAATTTAGATTCTCACATATACCTGCTCATCAGAGATATTTATAAAATTGAACAAACAGTATCTTCTAACAGAAAGTAAAAGACATCTAAGCACTATCAATATGAATGAATTCACTGTACAGTATTATAACAAACATATAAGACCACCTTCAACAGATATGAATGGCAAGTTTTAAGAGTCCTCTTAATATAAGACAGAGCTCACTAACCTTCCCTCAAACAGTGGTAGGAGTCCTGACTCAAACCTGCTGCATTCTTTACATCCTTTAATACAATCTCTTCAAATGGCACAATTCCACCATAAGTAGATTGGAGAGTTTTTATTTTGTCCAACATGTTGAAGAAAATCCCAGGATCAGAATATTCCCTCAGGGTTGTTAAACTTAAGTAAAGGCCAATATATATGACTCTAAATGCCCCGTTGAACCTTCGCTCTTGAATGCCAGTTTATAGCTTGAAGCTGAGCTCACACTGGGGTTAAGCAGATACAAGAGACAGATACATCTAAAAAGCAGACATCTGAAGATCAGAATCAGTAAGCTTCTGGCCAAACCCTTGTCAGCAGCAAGTTCAGGCACAGAAATGTCTTTCTTTCATTATGGAATGTATATCCATGCATGCAGTAATGAGACTGAGCCTCAATCTTCACAATCAACACAATGACAGACGGAACGTTTCATGAAGCTGTATGCACTAACAGCTAACCTCATTCACCCAAAATAGTATGCAGTTGGTTTCTCTACTCAGAGCTCAAACATTTGCCAAGCCAGCAACACTACGTGATACAGTTCCTGCCCTCTTTGTTTCCAAATCTAAAACTTCAATGTCCGCAAACATGACATGGAAACTTCGCATCAACAAACATCAAAACTCGTATCTAATCCAAACTTAACTAATATTAAATTATAACATCTGGAGTAAAGCAACTAAACTAAATGAAATAAAAATGTAGCTTATTAAATTCTTTGCACAACTATTGTGCAAAGAATAGTTTATTCTTGAATATTACAATACAAGGCATTGTATCACGAATACATTAATCTACAACAGTATTTCTTAATGTGTGTTGCTAGGACCCTGGGGGGAGAAACTCTCTTGGGGGTCACAAAATCAAAATTATTTGCCAGCCTATGTTAAAAACAGCATTAAAATCTCATCAAACGGCTGTGAGAAGCAGCAGCAGCAGCAAATGTATCTCTTTCAACTTTTAATATGGTAAATATCGGTAACTCAAACAAATGTAGTCCTCCATAATAGTAAAAGTGGGAATGAACTTGTGAGAAACTCTAATCGTAAATAACAGAAGGAATTCTAAATTTTATTTCAGGCTGTCTACTGACTGAGTGATTCTGGACATGAAAAACAGAATTGCAAGCATCTTCAAGATTTCACCTTTAATAATTCCATGAAAAAAATACTATACTCCTCTCCTTCAAGTCAATCTGTAAAATAAAATAAATAAAAGCTCTATATTATTATCTAGCCTAAAAGAAAATAATCATATATCCAGAGTACTTTTAAATATTCCTTACAACTTTTTTTGAAAATTTCCAAAAAAACTATCTGGTACACTCTACTTTGGTGAAGGCTGTCATTAAATATTTGTACAAATATATATAGGCTTTTGGTTTGCTAGGTTTGGGTTACAACTTTTAGCAGAATTTCACTTAGAAAGAAAGGAATAATTGCTACAAATATAATGCCCTAGTCTAGCAAAATCATTTCTTACACAACTGCCTTTACAAGGAATGGAGCAATTTCATCCTTGGGAAACTTCTAGTCTGTCTCTGGGGACAAAGAGATGTTGTTGCTGAACAAAAACAAAGTATTCACCCCTTTTAAATTTCAGATTGAAACCCAAAATATATAAGGCTTCTCCAAATAATTACATTCTGATTGCTATGAAAAGAGGTGTTGGTCTTACCTGAGACACTTCTTCTCATCAGGGTGGAGATAGCATCCAGGAATGGGTTTGATGTCCTCCAATCAACAGACGAAGTCAAACCCACTCCTGAATGCTATCTCCACCACAATGGAGAACAAGAGGGAATACAGGTAGTCCTCACTGAACAATCACAATTGGGACAGGCAAACTCAATCATTAAATGGTCATTAAATGAAACCGGGACTGTGCTTATGAACTTACTTCAGCATTCCTTTCCTTTACAGACCTATGAAGACCATAAATTTTAGGACTGATTGTAAAGTTTTTCATCTCTGTTGTAACTCTGGTCACTGAAAGAGGCAGCTGTTAAGTAAGGGCTACCTGTACAAGTTTAAAGGCTTTCAATCTATCTTCATAGGAATTATTTAAGCTATCAGAAATTATTTCAATTTAGAGTTTTCTCACAAGTCATTTGACTTTTAAAATATTTTTTTTAATATAACATTAACTGTACATGCCTGCAGAGCATGCAGTTTATCCTTCCAGACAACTGGCTGCAGCTGCTCAAGCAGCTCAGGAGTTTCTTAGCAATGGTGGACAGGTGGTTAAAAACACATTTCTCTCAAAGCACAAGAGGAAATCTATCTTAGGATTTCTGCCTAAATCTGCTGCTCTGCAGCAGTTACTACTCTCCTCTAACAGACCTGCATGTACATAGGATATATTTTTGGCATGTCTGTTTCTTCTGCAAACTTTGCTTTAAATACCATGAGGTAAAAATGTGGGAATAGCAAATGAAGGTTGGAGCAACTATCGGCGTTAACCATAATAGTTAGCATGGGGAAGGGGAGGGGAGGGGAGAGGAGGGGAGAAGAGGATTACACTCTGGAGACAAATGGCTTCTCTGTCTCAACCTAGCAGTGTACTTGTGATTTACTAAAAATATATCTAATAATTAATAAGTTGTTTGCGCAATTTAATAAATTGTCAAAAATATAATTCAATGTCCAAGTACACTATGTCCAATGAAGATGACAATCAATTAAGAAGTCACTCTGTATTACTGTTCCAGATTCTGCCAAGAACATTTGGATATATAAATGCTTATTAAGTCTCACAGATACACACAATTATATGTGAAGGGGCAGTTAAGATCAACCGGCATGAATCCAAAAAGCTGTATTTGAGGACATATTTCCCCCTCTCTTGAGAATTTAACAGAGTTTTGCTTTCAGAATGTACCAATTTTTTTCCTACACGATGATAGAGAACTTAAAAACAAGCAGTCAAAACCACATTGTCAAAACATTAAACATGGTATTAAGTATTCTTAACCAATCTATTCCCTTTATTTCCCTCCCCCCCATACTCTTCTGAGTCACCTAAATAAAAAAACTAGCATTTTCTACCTTCACATGCTACCTGGAAGAATGAACAAACATGCATCCCTCGTGCTTCTTCTCTGGCATGATACTTTATCCAAGGAGGCCACCAGTAAAGCTTAGCTTGCCAGTATTAAAATCCTATGGTGGGGAGGGGGTTGAGTGTCAGTCAGCCAGCTTTCAGAAGCTCTTGATTTCTAAGCCAGCACCTTCACTAGTACGCTAAACTGATAGGAAAAGACACATTTCATTAAAGGAGTTGCAAACAGACCTATGCCCTTCTGGGGGTCTCAAATCATTGTTAATTGAAATTGATGTAATATATCTTTGATGTTGTTCTCCATCTTCTTCTGAGTCGGTCTCTTGTTCTTTGACCTTGTCCTCTTTTTGTATATACCTTGTCTGATATGAAATCCCACAACATCCTCTCCAAGTGAGCAAACCACTTTATTTGCTGTTTTTGTATGTAATTTAAGATTGATTCTATGCCAATTCTTTCTTTTATGATCTCATTTCTGATTTTATCTCTTCTGGTCACTCCAGCAAATCTCCTCAAGCATCTAAATTCTGTGGTGACTAACTTTCATGCTTTGTTTTAAGTGTCCACATTTGGTACTGGTAACATAGAATGGGGCTGAATATGCTTTGTATGAAATGCTTCTTATATTGCCTTATATTGTATGAGTGCAGCAAGGTGTCCTAATACTTGGGTTTGCTTTACTGCATCATATGTTAATCTCTTTACCATCTTTGGTGGACGTTGTTCCTAGATATTTGAACTTTGATACTTGTTTTATGGTTGTTCCTTCTAATGCTTTTTTCTTCCACGTGCCATTACTTCCATTTTCTCTTTGTCAATTCTCATATTATACTCTGGCATCCTTGGTTCATGGCCATAAGATGATGTTGTAGTTTCTTAGCTGTACTTACTATCAATGCCTGGTCATCTGCAAAGAGTAGTTCATTGACATTATTTCCATTCTTGGGTTTGTCTTATTTGCTTATGCTGCCAATATAGGTGATAAGCAATAGTGATGACAGTACCCATCCCTGTTTTACTCCAGATGTTACTGTGAAGGGTTCCTATGTTCCTTGGTTTGTTCTGACTATACTTCTGTAATTACTATATAAGCTTTTGCATACTCTGGTAAGATGTTCACTTACTCCATATTGGGTCAATGTTTGCCATAACAATTTCCAGTCAACTCTATCAAATGATTTCTCTTGGTCTATAAATGCGACAAAGAGATTCTTATTATATTCCATATTATTTTCTACTAGTTATCCCTCAGATACTTGGTACTTCTCCCTTGCTTAACATCTACCTGAAGCTATTGGGTGAGATCATCCATCACCCTGGGTTGAGATATCATCAATATGCTGATGATACTCAGCTCTACATCTCTACACATGGTGACCCGAGTAATAATGTCTCTGCCCTCTCATGATGCCTGGCTGTAGAGAGCTGGATGAGGAACAACAGACTTTGACTGAATCCTGGCAAAACTGTGTAGCTTTGGGTGCAGAGCCAATAGATTATGAGTTTTTTTTCATCCTTAATTCTGGATGGGGTTGCACTACTCTGTGCACATCCAGTTTGAAAAATGGGGTTTCCCTGGTCTCACATCTCCTGCTTGAACAGCAGGTGATGGGCGTGAGTAGGTGAGTTTTTACACATCTCACATTTGGCACCAACTATGACCTTTCGTGAATCATGACTCTGCACTCAGTTTCTCAAGATCCTATTGATAAAGGACTCATACTGGGATCCAGAAGAGCCTCTATTAAGATTGCCCCCATTTTCCTATCCTTCCAAAGGAGCCTGAAGATATTGGCTCTGCCAGGTGGCCTGCGGATCAAATGGGGAACTTCCACACTGAAAGTGGCTGCTGGACTTATGGAAGACTTTCCCTCCTGGTCTTTTTCTCTGCATCCCATCCACCCATTTTTTGTTATATTGATATATTTCTTCTTTTTTCTTTCATTGTTTCTTTTATTGTTCTATTATTTTACCTTTGTTTTGTTTACAGCTTTTTTATTTCTTCTCTTTTATTGTTGTAACTCACCCAGAATAGCCCCTCAGTGGGATAGGCAGCAAATCAATTTAACAATAAAAATAATAAATGGATCATTAATCAAAATACAGTTCTTCAAATCATGGTTCAAACTGTTATATTTTGCTTATACAGGTAGTCCTTGACTTACAACCATGATTGAGTCCCAAATTTCTCTTATTGAGTTTTGCTCCATTTTATGACTTTTTGCCACAGGTGTTAATGAACCAATGCAGTTATTAAGTTAGTAATCCGGTTGTTAAGTGAATCTGGCTTCCCCATTGACTGATTGTCAGGTTAGAATGACCCTGGGACACTGCAACCGTCATAAATATGAACCAGTTGCCAAGGATCTGATTTTTTATCACATGATCATGGGGATACTGCAAAGGTCATAATTGTGAGAAATAGTTGTAAGTCATATTTTTCAGTGCCGTTGTAATTTTGAACGGTCATTAAATGAACTGTTATAAGTCAAGAACTACCTGTATACACACACTCATTTTTATTTTTAAAGCGGTAGTGGTTTTATCAATTACTATCAAGAACAGATCACATATGTTGAATATGCATCTACATTCTATTTCAGAAATACTACAAAAATTCTTTCCCGCTGGTGCCAGAAAAGCAGGTTTGTAGCCATAGTTAAGCAGGGTTTGGAGGGAGTCATACTATTCTGGAAATCAATATACTTTCAAAATTACAGATTTATCAAATGCACTGGGAATATTTTGAATAAAAACATGGCTTTTTTAATCTGTAGAGGGAGCTAAATTACTTTAAAGTTCTGCCTCATATGTGTGATTCTCTAATAATTCACAAATGCATGAAGAACTATTCTAGGATTTCAGTAGAACATATCTATTGAATTAAAAAAAATATCAGGAAATCTAACTGTTGAAAGTAGAAAAGCAATAACATTCCAGAATACTCACAAGCACAGTCAGGCTAAACATGTAAAATCAACTTTACAGGAGATTGAATTTCAAAAGCAGCATTTTTAACAAGATGTTTCTCAATACATTTTAGCCATCTTAATTCATATTAAACAGAACAGAACTTTTTAAAGCAGCACATGGGATCATTAAATAAAATTGAGGATCATTAAATAAAACTCTTGTCTGACAATTAGAATTTTCCTTGGTCTGGACATCACACATTCTTTTACCAAGGACTGGAAGCTAATTTACAGGCACTAATTTCAAGTCATCCCATCTCTAACATGATAAATATTCCTCTTCACAATTGGATTCAGGATCTTTTACATGCAGTGAATTAGTATTTTTTTAATAGACTCAAATCTGACTACTGGTGACGAAGAATACATTCATAAATGCTGTATAAAAGATGTAGGGGAATAGAGATTTCCAAAGGAAATTTCCTTCATTAAATTACGAAACACTTGGCAGCTATTTATTTGAATTTTAAAAAAATTATCCTTACTCTTGAGTCATCTGAAACTATGCAGCAGGAATAAGAGAGAGAGAAAAGAGGACGGACCACTTTCTTCATAGTTGAATTTCAAAATTAGATATTGACTATCTTCACGCTTATAAGCATTTGATACTGCTGTTCACATTATTGTTATAAATCTTCTGCTATTGACCAACTGTCATCATCAGAATTTCCTGTTCTAGCAGAATCATTCTTTTCAGTAGGATTTGACTAGACAATGAGAGTAGATTGCAGATATTCAAGGTTTATTTTTTAAACATATTTCCTTAACTCTATGAACTTTCCTGCTCAAATTAGCTACTTTATAGGTACAGTCCAGCACGCTGAATGCAAAAAACGATCCTACGGGCAAACCGGAAGTTCGGGAACAGACTTCCGGTTTCCTTGTGGGGCCGTTTTTTACCTTCCGGAGGCTTCAGGGAAGCGTCCTGAAGGCCCCGGAGGGTAAAAAACCACCCAACAGGCAAATCGGAAGTGACTCCGATTTGCCTGCTGGGCCGTTTTAAACTCTCCGGAACCCAGGAGGCTTCAGGACACTTCCCTGAAGGCTCTGGAGGGTAAAAAATGACCCAATACGTAAACCGGAAGTGACTTCGATTTGCATGCTAGGCCATTTTAAACCTTCCGGAGCCTTCAGAGAAGCCTCCTGAAGCCTCCTGGGCCTTCAGGGAAGCGTCCTGAAGGCTCTGTAGGGTAGAAAACGACCCAACGGGCAAACCGGAAGTGACTCCGATTTGCCTGCTGGGCCGTTTTAAACCCTCCGGGGGCTTCAGGGGAGCCTCCTGAAGCCTCCGGAG
>JANHFT010006361.1:33733-50828 GCA_032467955.1 Pseudoxenodon macrops
CCACTTATGACTGTAGGACTGTAACTTGTTGCTTGTATCCTACGACTTTTATTGATATTGTTTTCTGATTGCTTATTCGTACCCTATGACTAACATTACGTGTTGTACCTTATGATTCTTAAAAAATGTATCTTGTCCTTTTATGTACACTGAGAGCACATGCACCAAGGACAAATTCCTTGTGTGTCCAATCACACCTGGCCAATAAAGAATTCTATTCTATTTTATTCTATTCATCTGATCCTGGTGATCTGAATTCATCTGGAGTGGACAAATATTGTCTTACTTTCTTGCCTATTTTTACTTGTTTAATATGTCTTTTACAACGCTGCTTTGATAGGTTAGACTGTTTTTCCTTTTGTGTAAAGACAGATACAAAGAATGACTTAAGCAGTTCCACTTTCTCCATGCTGCCCATTGTCATCCATTAGTGGATAAATCATTTCCTTTACATTTTTCTTGTTTCATACAAGTTGAATATATATATTTTTTACATTTGTTGCAAGTCTTTGTTCATTCTCAGCCTCAGCTTTCCTGATTCTGTATAAAATGTTTGTGCATAGTACTGTTTTGTGCAGCAGTTTCTTATTTCTTTTGAGAAAAGAGATTTGTATTTTAGTAACATCTTGAGGGCTACTTTGCTGCGAACCACAGCTTACGTAATAGACGTTTTAAGTTCACACAGGACATGAAGCCCATCCAAAGAAACCACATTGTATTCTATGGTTAGTTAAACATAAATAAAATCATAAATGCAACTATTTCTAGCTGATGGTCTGCTACTCAGTTTGTCTATGTTATCAATAACATAAATGAGTGTAAACATTCTACAAGATACAGGATCATGTCCCTATGTAAAAGGGTTATTCAGTTTTGATCTCCTAACACCAATTAACATAAATCTTTCTTGACTGAAAATGGAAGCAGAGACTACATTAGGATAGGTTACATTACACCTGTTAAGATGGAGATGGTCCATATGTCTACTGAGAAATTTAAAACTATTGTGCAAAAACATTCATTATGGCAGGCCTTATTGTTTCACTTACCATTCTTCCTCTCACTAAGAGGAGGAAGATTTGGGTTCCGGCCAGGATGGAGGCCTATAGTCAGCTCGGGCTGCAAGGAAAGTTCCTGCAGTTCATTGGCAACAGCTTCACTCTGCGGGCTTGGTGCAGCCGAAAGAGACACTGAGAGTGTTTCGTCTTCATTCTCGCCAACCCCTCCTCCGTCCAGCCCATTTCCAGCAATGACGGAAGGGGGCAGGCACAGGACACCAGAGAAATCCACTTTGGCTTTTGTGATGACAGCCTGAAGAGAGAATAAAAAGTTAGAAACTAAAAGTTAGAAACAAACACGTATACATATATATGAATTATTTGACCTTCTTAGATTTAATTTGTTCTCTAACCACAGGTCTTTCTTTCACTTAAGTTCAAAATAAAATTAGCTGTTCAAACAGTGTTTAATTTTTTTAAATGCACAAATTAGTTATCCACTACAGGTCAAAGCAGTTAAGAGTTATTTTCCTTCTTCTAAATCTCCTTTCAGTGAAGGAGTTAGTACATTCATCATTCAAATCTAGTTACCACTCCAACTGAATGTAACTACATGCTTAGTCAAAAATGTAAGAACCACACTATTAATGCTGCTATTAGGAAAAGATGCAAATACTGAATTTGACTGAGAAAAGTTATATGAGATTTTAAAATTGGCTAACTTTGGTCTGTCCCAATTCTAAAGTAGAAGAGTTGCAAAGTCTTTTCAATAGTTGATCTTCAGTATGCAGCCTGAGACCCTATTTGACAACATTTGTTTCTTTTGCAAGTATTACAGGCTCCAGCAGAGCAGAAAGACAATGAGGATGTAGGCAGATCAAAGCAGTAAAGCCCTCTAAACCTGCCAGAGGAGACTAGTACCAGCTGATGGATTTCATCAGGCTGAGTTGGCCTTTATTTCTTGAGGTATTTCCAGGTGCCAAGTACAGTCCACAGTTGTGTTTCACCAATTGGAACTCTAGATAGGGTGCGTTTTTGTACCATCCATAAACTGATTATCTTTATACTTATTATCAAATATTTTATATAGAACATTTTTATTTCCATTTTGCAGGTGAGAAAGCTTTATATTTTCTCCCACTTGAAAAACACCAACTCTAATAATGACTACTTCACTCAAAGGCACCAAGATTTAGATTAATATGCTAGTATTCAGCATAAACAGCAACTAATATAGTGCATCTCCTATATTTCTCCCAGTATAACTGTGAAAGAAAAAGGACAGTAAGTTGTTAAATAGGATTAATAAAAAGTTATAAAGCTTTTCTTGAAAGAATATAAGCCTTTTTATTAAAAAGTAGCTTTCTTCCTAATGCATTCTCCTTCCTGAAGACATATGGGGGACGGGGACGGGGTGCACGTACACACACATGTACATACACACAATGGAGGAAAAATTCAGACCAAGGAACAGCACTGTAAAAAACAAAGGCAAGAAAGATCCTCAGATTTTCTCTTCACGTCATAATTAGGTTAGGCCCAAATTTCTTCTTTTTTTCAGCAGAAAACAATGCAATGTAGGAAACACATTTCAAAAATGAAAATTACCTTAACATGTATCAATGATTAGACAAAAACATGTATCTGATGCATAGTTTTTCAATCACTTCAACAGATACACTTTACAGTCTTATTGGTAGAAAGACTAGATGACATTTTTGGATACATTGACCCAACAGTCACTTCTTTGTTGACAAAAAGTACGTGAATCTTCAGATTTAGAAATTAGTGGCAACTTCTTTAGCAATAGTGATATCAACCTTTACCTATTATTAATCCTACACATCAATTCCAAAATATTTTGCCTATTACTCTTACAGAATTGCTTGAACTCATTATTTCAGGCTCCCTTTCGTAAGCCACTTGCTTGAAGTGACCCATGCCTCAATTAAAATCAGGGCTTAGATTTCTTCTGTTTCAGCAATTCTGTTGTATATTTACTTGTGTGCTTAGGACTGCAGCCATGCTCAATGACTCACATAAATTTAAGCTTCAACTTCAATGAACGGTATTTTTGTTCAGTGTTTTCTTAATAGTGGAAGCGTGAATCCTGATATCAGAATACTGTAAGCAGGAGTGGCTGAAAAATCCTTTGCAATGCATTATTGAATTAGTGGTTTTGTGAATGAGAAAAGTACGGTAATAATGGGGTTGCATTTTCCTCATTTGTACAATACCTAACTGATGGTGAACTCAGGCCAAAGGTTTTGATAATGGGCTCGGCAAGCCTTTTCCAGCCTCATATAGCCATCGCCAGCTTTAAAGAATATCCAATAACTGCAATTGATCTTGCTTGACATTCTCAAGGTCTTCTATTAAACAATGTCATCTAGCAGGACTTAAGATGCATGCCTTCTCTTATGCAATGCCTGCCCTATGGAGTACCCACCCCCTGAAATATGAATGGCTTTGGTTAGCCTTCCAGAAAGCTTCACTCTTTTTCCACAGGATGTTAATTGAGCCAAGATCATTTGGGATTAAGATCATGTGATAACTTTCAGAGATTTTGGTTGGACTATAATTCTGCTTTTATTTATTTTTTATATTAACAGATTAACAGAGTTGGAAGGGACTTCTAGGTCATTTAGTCCAAGCAGGAGACCCTACACAATTTCTGACAGATGGCCATCCAGTCTCTTCTTGAAAGCTTCCAGTGATGAAGCTCCCACAACTTCTGAAGGCAAGCTGTATATAGCTTACCTTTTGTTTTGTATTTTTATCTTCTTATATTTTTGTGAGCCTCTTAATGAGTTTTTAATTGGTATTGATGTCTGTATAAAAATCAACACCTCTGTCTCTGAGTTCTACAAAGATATCTTTTGATCAGTACATGAGTCACTTTACAAATTTGTGACATGAACAGCAAACTCTAATGATGACAATCAAAATGTATGCTCTTTTTTATGTTGATGAACCATCAAACTCATTATCTAATTGTGATCTCACTTATTAGAACATTTGACTCAATTTATTCTTAAGAAGGCTGATTAATATAGTAGTTCTTTACATACTTTTTCTAACTAAGATGGTGAATATCTGTAGTTTAGGGTTGAAATGAGAAGTCCTTGACGCTCTCTGATCTTGGTTGTTTTCTTGTAGACATTTCATTACCCAAACTAGGTAACATTATCAGTGCTAGGAAGGAGTGGGGTTTGCTCTCAGTTTATATATTTATACAGTGGCTCAGCGGTTAAAGATGCTGAGCTTGTCAGCTGAAAAGCTGACAGCCCGGGTTCAAGACCCGAGGGCCATGCAATGGGGTGAGCTCCTATTACTTGCCCCAGCTCCTGCCCATCTGGCAGTTTGGAAACATGCAAATTTGAGTAGATAAATAGGTACCACTTCGGTAAGAAAGTAACAGTGTTCCGTGTGCCTCAGCATATATGCGTGCTGGTCATGACCACAGAAGTGACTTCAGACAATACTGGCTCCCTTGGCTAAGAAATGGAGATGAGCAGCGCCCACCAGAGTTGGAAAGGACTGGACAGGTGAAACATTTACCGTTATAGTAATTCTACACCTCCTCCCCCTTTAATTGAACTGATTTTGTTATACTTTATTATTATTTTGCAATTATTTGTTGGGGGCAATATGCTGACTCTGTAAACCACTTAGAAAGGGTTGTAAAGCACTGTGAAGTAATATATAAGCCTAAGTGCTACTGCTATTGTAAGGCACCTTGAGCATTTATACAAATGCAAAACAGAGTACAGATTAATTAATATAATTATTACGTATGTAGCTCCATTGATAGTTGGATTAAGGAAGATAATTTTAAATTGAAGGGGATTTCCAAGAGTTACAATATTCATCATGCCTATTTAATGAAAGCTACTAACCTGCCAGTAAATTCAAAATGGAAATTTTAATTTGCCAATCAGGAACAATGCTAGAATGCAGATTGCCCATCAATATTATAGATGTACGTAAGTTAATGTAAATCTCTGACAGACAAAATCATTTATAAAATGTCCAGTGTTAGGCATTAATTAAAGGAGATGTGTAATTATTTTTCTATCAGCTCATGTGTTAACAACTTTTTGCTTAAATGAAATCAAGGAGAAAATGTTTATTTCCTTACTTTCCATTTTCCATCCATGCTTGTTTTGTGTATAAATGTGTACATACTTAATTTTCATTCAACTCACTTTCAAAATGGACAAACATAACTTCTAAGGGACAAACAATTCTGGTTACTTTTAAGTCATTTTCATAACTTTTAAGCCAGGCACAAAATAGCCTAATAAAACTATTTTAAACTGTTACATTTTAGCATTGGTAATCTAGGAACAAGAGTAGAGAAGAATAATTATCCTGCCTGTATTTCAGCCATATTATTTCTAAAAGGTCCACAGAGCAACAGATACTTTAGAAATTTCCAATTATGTGATATGTTTACAGGTATTGCTCAACTTTCAACCATTCATTTAGTGACCATTTGAAATTACAATGGCACTAAAAAAAAGGACGTATGGCTGTTTTTCACACAACCGTTGAGACATCTCCATGGTATATGATCAAAATGCTGTTGACAACTAGCATGTATTTATGACAGTTGCACTGTCCCAGGATCATGTAATCACCATTTGTAACCTTCTCAGCTGACTTCAAACAAATAAAGTCAATTGGGAAAGCTAGATTTGTTTAACAACTGCTTGATACGCTTAACAACTGTGGCAAAAAAGGTGGTAAAATGGGGCATAACTAATTTAACAACTGCCTTGCTTACCAATGGAAATTTGGGGCTCAATTGTGGTAGTAAATCTGTACTTCTTTCCCAAATTTGAAAAACTGCAAAGGAAATCAATCTGAAAAATGCTCTTGAGATTATAAATCAGAAGTTCTCATACTGTAGGTTGCAACACCTCCTTCCCCTCCTCCCAAGCAACCTATCAGGTTGTGCAGGCAAGGCAGGTATACTTTCAAACTTGCTTTAGGCTTTGCTTCCCACTTTGTTTGCATAAACTAACATTTTAAAGTTTTAATAGTGTTTGTACTATTCCCTGCACAACCTGATATCAAACAACTACTCTTAAGGTTTAATGACAGTACTATTCAGTAATGCCTATTAATTTAATTTGAATCACACTGTGGTTTCACTGATCACTCATGTTTACTTACTAAATACGTAGTACAAATTCTGCAAGGGGATTATAAACTTAAAACCACAACTATATTGGGGGGGGGCTCCTGCTAATATATTTTAAGGTTTTGTAAACAAAATCATACACTATTACAACAAGATTTTTAAAGGGAAATATCCCTTTGTGCTGTTATGAAAGGTCTGGAAGCCTTCTGCTAAAAAATCATTTTTGTTCAAATGCTGACTGCACACTGAAAGTAAGTGGGATAATGTATTGGATGGTTATCTGAGATTTAATTGTAATTAAACCCAATTTACCAGACATTGCTTGCTATAAAGTCCCATTAGAAGCCCAATGACACCTATTAGAAACCCTTCAGATCCTATTGGAAAAACAGTCCAAAAAATACCAAAAGTTTTAGTAACACAAAAAACAGACTGAGCCTAATGTGCAGCTGTCATTCCTAATGGGGTTAATATATACTTGAAACTACAGGAGCAAGTCTACATATGACAGAGGACATATGACAGCCAGAATAATCGGGCTGACAGGACCCACAGCATGCTTCCTCTGCCAGTATGAGTGGCACAGGCCAATCCTAGTGGAGTGAGACAGTCCCTCGGATAATCTAGGCTCATGCCATGAAGGGCTTTAAAGGTGATCCCCAACACCTGAATTGCACTCAGAAGCAGACTCACTGCAGCTCACAGAGCAGTGGTGTTATACAGGGGCCATTCTTGGGGGCCCAAAATCTACCCGCGCTGCCACACTTTGCACCGGCTGTAGTTTCCGAATGCTCTTCAAGGGTAGCCCCGTGTAGTCCATTACAATAGTCCAGCCGTAAAATGATTAGGGACTGAACAACTGAGCACAGGGAATCCTGATCCAGGAAAGGCCATAACTGGCACACACAAAATTGTGCAAAGGCCCTCTTAGCCCCAACTGCCACCTGCTCCTTGAACAGGAGTCATGAGTCTAGGAAAAAACCCAAGTTGCAAACTGGGTCTTTCTGGAGCAGTCAAAGATGACAAAGTCCTGGATCATGGAGCCTCGTGTACCCAGTCTTACCAGGATGTAGTTGAAGCCTGTTGTCCTCCATCCAGGTCCCCACAGCCTCCAAGGCATCACAAAAGGGCAGCCACAGCATCATCAAGGGTGGAAATACAGAGTTAATATATTTTGCCTAATATTATCTTGATAGGAATGTGATTTTTACTCAAAAGTACCTCAACAGTAAAAGAAAAATGCTGATACTATTTTAATTCTATTAGGCATGGGCTGCAAAATATAATATCAGAATGGAGCTAAATGTCAAATGATTTCCCAGGGTGGAGCTGATTACAGTGCAACTCCTATGAATTGCCAACTCTGAAGTGTGAGAAATGAATTTATTATATGTATATGCCACCCAACTCCCAGGAACTCTGGGTGGTTCTCATTTAGTAATACTGATATATAGTATCTCAGATAATACTGATTGTAATGGGAACTAGCTGTAGCAGTAAGAAAAATAATGAAATTAGAGAGGCATCTAAAAAAAAGAATAATAGCAACAAACTATTTCAATTACTCTCCCTCATTCTAGGAAACTATTGATACTGGTATAATAAAGATACCAACTTTCTAGATATTCTAAAATACTGTGCTGGAAGAGTCAAGAAACCAATACTACACTGAATGTTAAAATGTTGCAATATCAGGAATCTCACTAAAGACCTAAAAATATTTGAACTGACTAGGAATAGTGATCATAATGTTACACTTTTACTGTTTATGGAAGGACTGCTGAGAAAGTCTAATATGCTCTATGAAGATTCTTAGTCATCCAGGTAGAGAGCTGTGTAGAAGTTGAGACTTGGTTACTGGAGTTTTTTTTCTTTTTGGTTTGAAACATTTCACTACTTATCTAAGTCGCTTCTTCAGGCTTCTTCAGACTGAAGAAGCTACTTGGATAAGTAGCGAAATATTTCAAACCAAAAAAGAAGTCCAGTTGTCATGACTCCAACCTCCAGTCCAATTTGATTTGACTTCAGAAAAGGTAATAACAGAATATTCAAAATGGATTGTGCAGTATCCAAATTGGGTGAATGAACCCCAAATGCAGATGCATTTCAATAGAAATCTGCACAACGTAATGCATGCTGGCACAAAAGAATCCAAATTTATCCATGGAATTATAGTGGACTCTTCAATAATATGTCATGCATTCTAATTGCTGTAAAAAAGGCAATTTTCATTGTTAGGGTCGTTAGGAAGGAAACTGAAGCTAGAACTATCACCTAAATAATGATCTTATGTAAGTCTGTGGTAAAACCACAATTGGAGCTTTGTTACACTAATCATTGCATTTCAAGATAAACATTACAGAGCTTGCAATGGTTCCAAAACCAGTATGTAGGATAGGCCTATGGCCTGGTCCAGCAAGACTCTTCCGGTGTTCTTAAAGACAATGTAAACAACTAAAAACAGCCAAGAGAAATACTTCTGCCTATTTTCTATTTGCTACTTTTATCAAGAATCATACGCTTATGCTGATCTACATCTGAGAAATTCTACTAAAAGTCCCCAAAATACTTTTTATTCCCCTATCCATGCAAGGGTACTGTTTTTCATTAGATGGATTCCATTATCAAATATTAAAATGTGCATACATTTCTCAATTCTTGGCTAAGAGTTGATAACAGAATAGAGATATTCTGTTTCCCATCTATACAGGATGAGATGATGAGAGGATAAGAGGGGAAGGGAATTTTTTTCTTCTCAGAACATAACATCATCTTGAAAAGATGTAGAAGTCTCGTCTTACTAATAAATTTCTCAATTCAGTGGAAATGTTTATATATCACTGTTTACATGTCCAGGCCAAGCTGTTGCTATTTCAACAATTACAATGGGTTATCTGCCTTCCACTACTTGTGAGTCAGAGCTTCGGAGTAGCTGAGCAACATGGAAAGTTTCCAGCTGGCGCTCAAGAAATCTCTGATCCCAATACAGGAACTTGGATTTTATTTGTCTTCTCTCCACTCATAAAACAAAGAAAAGTGACAAACTGTTCAAGGAAATTCTCTTCAGTTAACTCCCTAATTAAAAGTTGGGAGTTCCTGTCTCAAAGATTCTGTACTTTGCCCGTAAAACCAGCATTACTATAACCTGTATGATTTTTGCTTCCTTCATAGCCAAACACATAATCCAATGCAAACAACAACAAATCAATAGCTAATGGTATAGAAATGTAATATATAATTAGTATCAATCATTTGCTCTAAGCAATTTCAGCATATCTTCAGAAATTAATATATACTGTATTCTACTAAAGTATGTTGTATTTCTAGAAAATATAGGAAATATTTTTAATTTTATTAAATCAATCAAACTACCTATAGATGAGTTATTAGTCAATTCTATTAATGGTTATATTTTAGAAAGATTAATATCTGAACTATTGAGATTTAAAAGTAATTGATTCATGCAACTTTCTTTAAAAAGTGCATTTCCATATTACAAAATCCAAAACTCGCGGTTGACATGAGCACATCAATACAGTGTTTGAATATATACTATCTAAATTAGGTAATTTATTTATTTTGAATTTCTCAATTTGGCACACAACATAACTTCTTGTTACTTTTATCTCAGTTCTTCTAATTTCCTATTGGAAAAAGGTAAAGGCAGAAATGTTCAGTATCTTTCCCTCTCATTTAGGATTTTTTAAATTACCTTTGCTGTTCAGTCATTTGGTAAAATGGCAAACCTTTCAATAGGGTTCCTATTTCAGATATATCATCTTTATAGAGTGGAATATCCTGCTGAGAATAGTAAATGTGCAAAGGAATGAGTTTTACTTTCAGATGTTTCTAAATTAGTTTGCAATTTCTGAGTTTTCAGCTGAAAAATAATGGCTACATTCAGACATCATAATACGTCATTTGTTTAATGTGATAGAAATCATGTTGTTTCATGTACTCAGACATTCCTTTCCTTAATCACTCAGAGTTCATAATGACAATAACTGTCATGCTATGAAACAGAAAACAGATAATATTGTCTGACTACAACTAATAATCTGAAACACACCAGCTTAAAAATCCAAATATTAATATACTTCAAATTAAAGAATAGTGCATAGTATTTTCAGCACAATAGAGAATGCCTAGTAGTACATACTCTTAAGTAACTATTCCAAAATTTCTCTCATTAGATTTTTAATCTAAATTTCCCCAGAAATCTTCTTTTGCTCACTAATTTTGAATCAACTTGGCTTCCACTGCAGCTTGCTTTCTACATAAAGGAATGTCGCGTCTAGTTTTCTTAATCACAAAACTTCATAAATCTCCATGTTTTTCTAAAATGAGTTACTTTTTCATCAGTGTCATAACTGTGAACAGTTGCTGTCTGAGGCAGTCGCCAAACAAGGACTACCTGTATATATATATGAACAGAACACTATATAAGCTTATTCGGAAGTTCTACTGAGTTCAAACTTATTTCCACATATATTGCTGCAATATACAATTTGAAATATATGCCTATTTTTAAAATAGTTTTAAAATATATTAAAACAAAAAAGAAGAGGAAGTTGGGTCAAATGGATAAAATATTGGATTGATATAAAGAAAAATAAAGTCTATGCAACAGAGAACAGAAAACAAATAATCTAAATAAATTAAGGAATGCATGTTGTGTTTAGTTTCTGAATTCCACAGCCATGAAGAATGCTGGATTCTGAATCCAGTAATACCAAACTGTGTACTTTTCTGTAATTTTGCACAAACATTGAAAACTATAGATAACTAGATAATTGCAGAATAGTAGTTACTATTAATTTTACCAACTTCCTACAACAAATGGTTAGAAACTGCTAGCATACATGGTTGCACTCACCATTAATTCAAAACTCATTTTTCTGAAAACTTCAAAGGTTATGTTATGAACTATATTACTTCTGTAGATCTTAGAGAATCTTTGCAATATGCCAAAAAATTGAATATATTGTTACATGACTGAGCACAAAAAACAACTGTTAACATGGATTTTAATATTCTTACTGCATAGAGCAGTGAAACTATGTTTTCAATTTCAAATGATGTTTATATTTCAAAATATTAGCTTGTACCTAATTTAACAATTAAAATTAAGGAAAGTATACTTTTTATAAGCACTTTGGAAGTACTTTCATTCCAAAATTTCCTTTATTTAAATTACTTTATGATTCAAAACAGTAATATATATATGCCAGAGTGTTCATGTACGCTATAGCTATTGTGTATAATCATTTGCTGCTGATGTTCACATGAATGCATACTCAAGGTTTAAAAAAACAATATTATGTCCAAATCAAAGAGGGATATTGAGAAGATATATATATATATAAATCATTCTTAAAATAAAATATACCTTTTGAAGAAGTTGCATAATACAACAAAGAAAACATTATGCAGTCAAAATCATTGCTTTACTTTTTATCCATTATAACTAACAGATAATTCTCATATATTTAGTTCCAAAATATATTATGTAGTTATCCATTTATCAACGTCATAGTTATCAACGGCTTAATCAGAAATATGCAAATTGTGTTTTCAGGTACCTTTCATATTTAGGAGATCACACTATCATAATATATGTACAAAATGAACACATATGGCTGAAGAACAATTTAGATTATGAAAACTAAATTATCTAGATCTTATTTTCTCAACTCACTAATATCAAAATCTTTTAACATTTTATTTAGTACCTAATCCAAAGCAATAATTATGTACCATTTTCTAATCCTGTGCTCATTAAAGCAAATGAGCTGCATTTTATGATAGTTTTCATGCAAACAAAGAACTACAGTCAATACGCAGTTAAGTTGCTTGATAAATGGAACCTTAGTAGTATACTTTTAAATAAAAGAAATGTTCTGAGAAACCATTCTATCAGCAGAAGCAGGTAGAAATATGCACTTTTAAGAAAAGCATGTGTGGTATTGCAAAGGGAAGACATCTTATCAGAAAAGCTAACAAATCTAGTGGCTTAACAGTCCACTTACGAATGTGTACATAGTATGAATAATATGAAAGTACAAAGTACAAGAAATGCATTCATATGAAAGCAGCATAATTTTACAGAAACAGACAGCTACTCTTTTAAAAAAGAATGATGCTGAAGTGGAATCAAAATGGGCAACTTTAAGAACACAGAACATAATTTTATTAGGGGTTATTCAAAACATATTCTTATGGTAATCAAGGTATGCAGCTACAATGTGAACAGTATTAGGCAAACAATGCTCAATAGCCTGTAGCCCATTAAACCAACCATAGATCATGTTTGCCTGCTATATTCCAATATTCAGAAAAAACAATATTCTTTTGAAACTGAAGCCTGCATGTGGTGTTGCAGAGTCACATACTGTATGGGTCACATGCTATACCTGACCTGCAAAACTCCAGAGGATCACTAAATGGCAGCAAATAATAGCCTTTTTTTTATATATGTATCTCTTCACTGCAATCTATCGGTGTTGTGAATTTCAGCATGGAGATACGGTACCTCCCAAACAGATTCAGAATATTTCAATGCCTATATAATTAAACGGTTTGGGGGAGAGGTCAGGAGGGCGTTAAAAAGAGACCACCAAGGAAATCTTCATTGCAGTCAAAGTTTGTTAAGAATTCTTTTCTCTTTTTTTCCCCCCAGTCGACCAGCCTAACATGTTACTAACCAAAACCCTCCAACGGCAGAAGGGAAGGAGGAAAAAGCAAAGGCGTTCAAAGCAAAACGCATGGAGCGACACACGATTGCAGGAGGCGCCGCAGCCCACAGCAGAAGAAGCCTCGTAGCTCACCTAGGAAAGGAGGAGAGAGGGAGGAGCGGGGTGTTCACCGAGGGAGATCCATGGGGGGGGAGAGAGAGAGGAATCTACACCCTTCGATCAGGAGGGAGACGGAAGAGGGCGAAGGGGCATCCCGAAGTCAGGCCGATTAAAAAGAACTGGCGAAGAAGGCCGCCGCCGAGGGAGGGACCGCCTGACTCACTGGAGGGAAAACATTTAAGAGTGTCCGCCGGCAGCGGCTGTTCATTCGGGAGGTTCCCAGGATGAAAGGGCGGCGGCTCAGCACGGTCCCCACATCGCGAGAGACGGAAGGAGCGCGGCGACCCCGGCCAAACCCCGAGCAGCCCCCCCCCCCCGGTTTGTGTTTTTTTTGCAGAGGGGCGGTTCCCTGCCCCATACATGGATGGAAGAGTCCAAGGGTGGGGAGGGGGTGAGCAGCCGGCCCGTCCGCTTCGTGCAAAACCGCAGCCTTCTTTCCACTCACCTGATCATGAATGCATCCTAGCGGCCTCCCTTCCCTTCCCAAGTCGACACCTCCCCCCCCCGCCGACGAAAAAGTTGTCCGTGAGATGCAAAGAGACCGCTCCCGCCGGCTCCCAGCCTCTTTCACCGCCGCGGAAGCTCCCGCCCATCAATTGCCGAAGTCCAAAATTGACAAGGTTGCGTAGCCAATGAAAAGCAGGAACAGGGATGAGTGACACCGATTCCCGTCAACGGTTGTGAAGTAACTAGAAATGTTAACAGCATCTAGGCGGCGAGTTGGGGTGGGGAGAAAAGGGATGGGCGGAAAGGCAAAAAAAAGTGACTGAGCGAGAAAGTAGCCAATTAGAAGATAGGAATTATGTCATCGCCTCTAGGTGAAGTTAGCAGAGTACTCAAACGCTGTCATGGCCCTGAGAGGAAGGAGATGGAGGAATTCTTAAAGGGATAGTGCACCAACATGTGTAGTATAGAGGCATGCAACTTCCTTGGAAATGCTTTAGGAGAAAGTCTCTTTTTTGATAAATAGGAAACAGTTGATCTCGCCTTCACTGATGTTACCAGGAATATTTTGCCAATTTAACTGGAATCCTCTTTATTATCTTTTCAACTCAACCCCTTATTCAGGTTCAGGATTTACTGTCTGCACACTCTTCTTGGTCCTCATGCCTTTCATATGAATTGGACTACAGCTCCCATATTTCTCATTCAGCAATACCAAATGCAATATAAAACATATTTTAACACAGATAGTCCTTGACTTACAACAGTTTGTTTAGTGACCATTCAAAGTTACAGCGACACTGAAAAAAGTGATTTATGGCCATTTTTCACACTTATGACTGTTGTAGCCAATGTAGTCAATGGGGAAGCCAGGTTCACTTAACAACCATGTGCCTAACTTAACTACCTCAATGGATTCACTTACAGTAACTACGGCAAGAAGGGTTGTAAAATGGGACAAAATTCACTTAATGTCTTAGCAACATACATTTTGTACTCAATTGTCATAACTCCAGGACTACCTGTAGACAAATTATACCCATGATTGGTGGAGTAGAAAAAATATTTACAAGAAGAATATTAGTAGAAAAATGGATAAGGTGGTTAGGAAGAGGACTGCCAAAATGTCCTTGGAAGAGAATTTTAACTAGTAAGGTCAAGATGGTGAATAATGGTCCATATTGACATCCTGGCTTTGTTTCAATAACATCTAAGTAATTTAGGGAATAGGGAAGCCATGCATAAACCCTTTAGTTTTTGTTCATCTCTTTGCCAATCTGTTGGCACCTTTCCAAGACAGCAGAATGGTTGCAGATTGTATTGCAGATACATTACTGTAATTCTGTTGATGTATTAGATTGATGTATTAGATTGTTTTAGTCTTTTCAGTTGTCTTACATTGTAGACCCATGTTAACTTCTGGTCTACTATAAAATTCTTTCTACAAATACTCTTATGTCATGTTAAAAATATGGCTTTTTTACCTATTTTTACCTATTATTTGTATCTTTATACTTTAATTTTGAAGTTCAGTTTTAACTTGTCAGCATCAGCATGATCTGATTAATCCTTTGATGGATTGTTCAATAATTTGTTTCAATAATGCTACATAAACACAAATAAAATCACATCCTCAATTACAGTCTATCTAAAGTATATATACAGTCCATATATTCATTCACTTATGCAGTAAGAATCCATGGTAGGTATGGGGGAAAACATGTCAGCTAATCAAATTTAAATTTCTGTATTTTTCAGAACAGTGAAAGTTAAACAATGTTAAACTAAACATCATTAATTTATTAAAGGTAAGACTTATTGTAAGTAGTTTCTTAAGGTTTTTGCTTTTTATTATTTTCTGGAATCTACTCTGGTTTTGGTTGCAGTTTTTTTAGACTTTCCAACTGGAGCCTGGTACAAAAAAATGTTACTTAAATAATTCTCAGAAAAAAATATGTTTTGAATACCAGAAATGAACATAATTTACATTCCCTTGAAACAAAACCAAGTGGCCAACAGAACTGGTTTTCATTTTAGAACTACAAATTATATCATGTAGGATGAGATGGAATCATTTTACTCTGGTTAAGTAATTAGGAAAGAGAATTATTTGCTGATGTAGTACAGATCATCCAGAGACCTGTCAGAAAAGATCTACAAATGTCTGCTTCTGCTATACAGTAATGCAGAGCATCATTTATTTTCCTAACAGCCTTGTGACCTCTAGTGGCTGTACTATATAACTTGTTCTTTATTATTTAGCAAATGGTTATAAATACTGCATATCCTGGTAGCTAAAAGCCATCATAGTAATGGCTATATGAGCTCCTCTCTACCAATCCAGTATGTTGGACTAACTTTTTTAATTTTTGCATTTAGATTGATCTCTTGCAAAGCAACTATCATGCATGTTCTTGCTGAAGCTCAGTGGTAGAAGACTTAAGCCAGTTTTCAATGAATACAAAATGACAGAAAAAGAACAAGAAAGACACAGAAATACATGTGTAGTAAAAAAAAAACAGAATGTGCTTAAAAATGAGTAAAAAGAAATACAACAGAAAATATATACAGTATATAAAGTATGATATGTCATTGCAATAATCAGCTACAATTCTATATATTATCTAATATAAATATTATTTACACACACACTTCTAATACAATTATATAACTGTTATGGTTTTTTTTGTCCTACTGTATGTTGTATAAACGAGTCCCATATTTCATTATAGTTATCCAAAGCTTACGTCTGTATGCAATCTGCTCATACATAGCAAATCAAATCAAATCTTCAATCCGTGAAGTAAATGAGGCCATATATTTATCTTTCCAATATTACAGTATGGATCTTTTAAACATAGTAAAAACTCAGAAAAAAACATTTGTATTGTACAATTCAAGTTTCATATACTGTATTAGGTATGTAATTCAAAAGAATATTATCCTCTGAAAACTTTAGCTTTTGTCACAGTCACGTTTATATAGTCAACTATTTATCTCAAAACCTACCATAGTAAGGACGTTGTACATAGGACATTGTACAAATATATATTTTAAGGAAGCATTGCCCCTTTTATGCCTCCAATAAAATGCTATCTTAGACAATCCTTTCCTGTACAAACATAATGGAATCCAATACATTCCAAATATTACTTTTGTTATAGAAGTCATAGTTTAAGAGCAATTGACATTCTTGCCTTAAGGTTCAGTCTCTCATTGTCTAAGCAATACAGGAAGCTCCAATTCTTTATTCCACTTATCTTTTAACTTGCACATTACAGATTTATTTATAACAAATGCCTAAAACAGTGATGGCGAACCTTTTTTTGCTCCAGTGCCAAAAGGGTGCCCACACCCATAATGCAATGCTCTTCCCCAGGGGTGGGTTCTACTTACCTTCCCTATCAGTTCGGAGTCGTGCCAGAAGTGCCCGTGAACGCTTGTCACTTCCAGGTGAAAACCCCCTGCGCATGCAGAGAAGGCTTTGCGCATGCCCAGAGGGTTGTTTTTCAAATGATTTTCAGCCAGAGGAGCGGTTTGGGGGCATTTTCCAGCCGGCCATCACTGCCGGTTCAGCGAGTGCGTGGAAAATCCCACTACCAGTTCTAGCAAATTGGTTCAAACCAATTTGGTCCAAACCCACCTCTGCC
>JANHFT010006362.1:24392-35066 GCA_032467955.1 Pseudoxenodon macrops
TCTGATTATTCTCTGAAGTCTGAATCTGTCTTGTTGGGTTGCAGAACCAAACCAGACAGTTATGGAGGCGCAGATGATAGACTCAATAATTTCTCTGTAGAAATTGTAGTGAGATCATGATTACTATCCTCTCTAAAATGCTTCAGGGTTTATGCATGCAAATTATATAGAGTTGTTATGATTTGGCCCATAGAAACCAGAAAGGTTTAAATCATTCCAAATTTTGTCTTTAGAAAAATGTATACCCTTCCTCAACCAACATCTCTAGAAATATCGTACTTCATAGACATCTAACTGGTACATTTTTAAAGAAGGTTTAGCAAAGATGTGAGCGACCCACAAATGAAGGGCTTTATGCAGTTTTATACCCACTACAGATGTATGCGCAAGAGGAGAATGAATTTTAAAAGCTTGGTTTTGAACTTCAATAACATAAACTACATCCAATTACTTATATGCCTCGGGGTATCCTTAAGCTGTTACATGGGCAGCCTGACACATTAAATGCTCTGAGTGTTCCTTTCTTCCTTTCTTGGTGTTGTTAGTCCATAAATCTCTAAATACATAATATCTTGATGGCAACTAAAGGCTATAGCCATTCAGCCAGATAATTTGAAGGAATTATTTATTTATTTGGTTCATCCCTACCACAGTAAAAATAGACTCGTATTGGTTTGTTTGGGAGCAATTTGTCCAGAAATTTCCAATAGATATCACTGTGATTTTGTATAATAGAACATTACAAGAAACACACAGAGGTCTGGAGTTCCTAGAAGAAGACCCAAAGTTCCATGATCTCTCTTTCAAGAAATCCTAATTCACTTACAGTTGTTCCTACACAAGATCAAAAGACCAAGAACACAAATCAAGCACTTCGTTGAGAAAACTAGGATTGAGAGACAAAGAAGTAGAGAAGTATCAGTCTAGAGAACCTTGAAACCAAGTGGTTCAAATTTTCTAAAGGGATTCAGACAGCTCACATTACATCATATGTGCCCCTTAGCACTAGTTGTGGTTCACCTGCAGCCTGCAGAACTGGCAGATGAGTCGGACAGTGGAGAGGACTCTGGGTCAGCTTTGGAGTCTAGGGAAGATTCGGACAGGGTCTCTGCATCAGAGGCAGAGATGGGGCCAGGGTCATCTGGGAGTTGTGTGCTGGAGCCCGCGAGGACTGATAGCAGCAATGTAGAGGGACAGGGGGTGCCAGTCCCTAATGCGTAGATGCGCAGAGCTGCTAGAAGACAAGAGCAGTTGCGAAGGAAAAGGGCTACTCGGGAGTAAGACTGGGAGGGGTTGGACCCTCCCAGAAGATTTAAAAGAAGAGCTACCGGATGTATGAGTTGCAAGAAGCAACTCATTTGGAACTCCTCGCAGCTCCACGTGTGACTCTGACTTCTGGTTTGGTTTTGAATATTCTTGCTTAGTTTTGAACTTTGTTTAACATTGCCCCACGGACTTATCTTGAAAGACTTTGGCAGAGTTTCATAGGACTAATTAAGATAACTCTGCCAAGACTGGAAATGAATCCAATTTCCAGTTTCCAGCCACCGTAAATAAAAAAGAGGTTTTTAAAACACCGTATGTTTGCCTTGGTGTAATCAAGAAGCCTAGGTCAGAACATATTCCTCTGAAAATGTAGAAACCTTTCAATCCAACTGCTCCTATCTAAAATATGGACAGCCACCCTGCATCACTTTCCTGCCAATTGTTAACCATGGTGTTGTTGTTTTTTAAAGTGTTGAATGGTCTTCAGCCATCAAACAAACAAACCCTGATATTCCTCCCACTCCCACTTTCCCGGTATCCTGTCCTCTTCTGTAACAAGCCAGGTTTTACATCTAGGGAAATCAAAGGCACAAGTACAGAGTAGGTGAAACCTGGCTCAAAAACAGTAACTGTGAAAGGGACCTTGGAGTCCTTGTGGACAATCACTTAAACATGAGCCAGCAATGTGCAGCAGCCGCCAAAAAAGTTAATACAATTGTATAAACAGAGACATAGAACCAAAATCATGTGAAGTATTAGTACAGCTTTATAAAGCCTTAGTAAGACCACGTTTGGAACACTACCTCCAGTTTTGGTCACCACATTAAAAAAAAGATGTTGAGACTTTGGAAAAAGTTCAAAGAAGAGCAACTAAGATGATGAAAAACCTGGAGACAAAAACGTATAAAGAATGGTTGCAGGAATTGGGTGTGGCCAGTCTAGAGAAAAAAAGGAGTAGGGGTGACATGATAGCAGTATTTCAGTATTTGAGGGGCTGCCACAAAGAAGGGGGGGGGGTCAACTTATTTTCCAAAGTACCAGAAGGCAAGACAAGAAGCAATGGATGGAAACTAATCAAAGAGAGAAGCAACCTGGAATTAAGGAGAAACTTCCTAATGGTGAGAATAATTAACCAGTGGAACTGCTTGCCTTCAGAAGTTGTGTGTGCTTAATTACTGGAGGTTTTTAAGAAGAGACTGGACAGCCACTTGTCTGAAATGGTATAGAATCTCCTGGTTGAGCAGGAGTGGAAGACCTCCAAGGTACCTTCCAACTCTATTCTGATTGGATACTACCTATACGTGAATTGCAGAGATCATACCTATCTTTTTCTACCATTATTATTTAAGTATTCAAGGCAACGGGACAAATTTCTACTTCCCTGCTTGCTTTCAGACATCAGTCCTACCACAACAGATAGCATTGGCAGCTTCTGTACAGCAGTATACTCAATATTTGTCAGACAACAACTTCTGGTTTATGCTTATTATCCAGTCTTATAGCTTAGCCTCGATGTGTCCCTAGTCTAATACCACACAGCATTTTAACAGATAGCAGCTTACAGTCTTATAATTTATCTTCTTTACACTCTACCTCATACATTTTATATGTCTTTTATACAACTTTTAATGTCCCCCTATGCTTGCTTTTGTATATCTTTTATGTTGTTATGCTTTCTTTTTCTGAAAATATTCCTTCCCCGTGCCTTATGCTGCTCTATGAACATAATAAAGATTTATTTGATTCTACCAACAAGAGAGGTGTTGTACTGTGTTGTTCCTGGTATAACCCTGTAGTAGTAAATGCTTGGTAGGTAGGCAGACCTTTTCCAATAAGGGTTTTTTCCTTCTGTTTAAATCAGCAAAGGACTTATAGGTCTTCTTGAACTGCATGCATTGCTCCTAAATGCCCTGCACTATTTTTTGGAGTTGAGGAAGATCCTACACTTGTAAACTAGTATGGTTTAGTTTTCTGATTAGTTAATAATAGAGTATGATCCATTGCAGTCTCCTAATATGATATACAACTGAGCTGATAGAAGAAGCCAACCCAATTGTCCTTTTTTGCAATTCACATAACATCTCAAGCATTGTTTTCAATGTAATGGGTTTTGTTTTGTCTGTTCATTTGAATGAAGATGATACGTTGAAGGCGAATGCAAATATACTCCAAATAGTTTGAAGAAAGTTCAGCAGAACCACACTGCGAGACCCAAGTATTCCAGCAAGTTGTGTTCTGAAGTTTTGGGTTAGGACAGTTAAGCAGTCCTCTTTATTGAGAAGAGCATGGTTCACGTAATTAAGTGATTCATCTTACTGATTTCACTAAGATGATGAATTACTTAATTACATGTGCCATGGTCTTCATGGTCCATGATCACCAGAATAGTGTTGTGGCCTGGGACTCTTGGTAGATTCATAATAAAGTCCAGATAAATGGTTTTCCAAAGACCTGAAGAAATAAGAACCTATGTCAGTAGTCTCATTTGCCCTCAAATGTGCCTACCACAATTCCTGGAAGATCTTGCAGAGGTTCCTCAAAGGCTACAGTGCCTTGCTATGGGGGAATCATGACAAAGATGCAGAATCCCAGTTCTTTGGGTGACAGCAGGTATTTTTGGCTTTGGTGATGTAACAAACCATCACACATGACAAAGACATGGTCAGTCAACCTTTCCATCTGTTAGGATGTTTAGTAGCTGCCCGATCTAAAAGTTCTCCTCTCCTCCCATGGATCATTGAAGTTCTCTGTAAAAAAAATAGAGATATGGGAATTTCATTAGGTGAACTATTTTCAGATGAGAATCAATATATCTATTAGGATAGGGATTTTTATTAGTCCTTTCTCACAGCCATATAACATACTAGCAAGGAAGTAGTCTATTCTCAAATAAGTTAAGAAACAATGGTTGGACACTAATTCAGCAGAGAAGCAAACTAGAACTAAATTTACTAACAGTGAGAACAACAGTGAGAAGTTGTGGGTGCTGCATCCTCTTTTAAAAAGAGATTGGACAGCCACTTGTCTGAAATGGTATACGATCTCCTGCTTGAGCAGGGAGTTGGACTGGAAGACCTTCAAGGTCCCTTTCAACTCTAATTCTGTTATTCTGTTAAGGGGGAGTCTATAAGTGTCAGTTGTTTATACTGTATTTGAGCT
Organism: Pseudoxenodon macrops; assembly: GCA_032467955.1. Lineage (NCBI taxonomy): Eukaryota > Metazoa > Chordata > Lepidosauria > Squamata > Pseudoxenodontidae > Pseudoxenodon > Pseudoxenodon macrops. Next base: position 28,818 of record JANHFT010006362.1, read on the forward strand.
GCTTGAATTTTTTTCAGTTTAGGAACCAATCACCATCTTGGCGAGGGTAGAATTACACTATCCTGGCGAGGGTGGAATTGTTGTGCTTCTGATGACCCGAGATCTTTCTTCATGGATTTTAGACTCCGAATGACCATGACATTTTCCTGTTGTTGTGATAGCATTTCCAACCTTGTTTAATCTGTGCTCTGATTTGTGGGACATGGTATTGGTATAGGATGGTTCTTCACTGGAGAAAAAAAATAGAAATTACAGAGTTGAAAAATAACAACAACCAAGGCACTGTACATTTGCTGTTGGCTCAGCAGCCACACAGACATCCAATATCCAAAGTTGTAATGAGAGTTTGGAGTTCTTGACAACATACAGTGTAGGTATTTTTCCTAGATGAACTGAGTCAATTCCCAAGGAGAAGTGTCGAAAGTTTACTACAAGAATCCAAAGAAGGCTTCATGTATTAGTGTTGAGGGCTGGGTGGAGCAGGCTCCCTATCTGGATCAGAGTGTGTTGGGTCCAGGACAGGAATGGTGGGATAATTGCTGTCTCCTCATCTTTATGGTAAGATATGACAGCATAAGCTGTATTTCTTGGGATGGCTTCTCCCTGTCCTCTTTGCATATTGTAGTTCTCCTACATGTGTTTGTGTTTGTTTCTTTGTTTACTTTTGCTTTTTTGCTTTAGTGTTTGCACTGCGTTCGGATGCACATTTCCGCTGTGGCCCAATTTAATTATGCGTAATTGTGTTCAAATGAGAGTGTTTTAGCCCAATTCATTTGCAAAAAGAACATTTTCTCTTTTTATTTCAGTGCATGCCCTTTGCAAACAATTAAGCAAAGTAATACAAAAAAGGATCATGTATCAGAAACAATTTTAGAATATATGATAGATATAATGTCCTTCAATTTAGCACATTTTAAAATAATCTAAATGATAAAAACAACAACAAAAACAACCAATAAGATAAATACAAAAGCTAAAATATATTCTTCATTCTTCTGATCTTTGAGAGTGCTACTTTTCATAATTATATTGCCTGCTGAAAGAGACCCTAAGACTATGACTTAGAAAAGTTAAATTATTATTTCAGAACTGAATCAAAAGCTGGGATTTTGCAGTCATACCTTTAAAACATTAAATTTTACTATTCATGTGGGTGCTCTTGCAGTGGGTTAAAAATATTGTCTTCAAACATAGAAACCTAAGTGGTTTGGCCACAATGATTTAGAAAATTACCGGTAGGTTAAAAAAATTCTGTCTTCAGATGTAGTAAACTAGGTGATTTGACTACAATTATTTGGAAGATCATTATGAATGGAATATGTACTCCCAACATCTATAGTGAATGTAATCCTGTGGTATATGTAGTTGTGCTGCTGAACATACTATATGAATAAAATCATGGATTGTATTTAAGATTATCATGAAGGGAAAAAATCAAGTTTGTATCCATAACTGTTAGATAAGCTACACCATATGTATAAGGACATCTATAAAGAAAGTACATTATCTTTTGACAAACTGAATAATGGCTTAAACCACGGGTGTCAAACTTCCGGCGTCACATTGCCATCATATGACATTTCACGATGTTTTTTCCCTTTGTGGAGCTGGGGTGAGCGTGGCCTGCAGATGACGGATCTGTCCCGTGGGCCACCTGTTTGACACCGCTGGCTTAGATCATTTGATTATTTGTTGATCATGTGTATATAATGAATAAAATTATGTCTATAAAATTAGCATTAGCATTCTTCTATTACTTCTTATCCAGGACATCTATGCCTGGTTCACAAAATAAACACCATAAACTCAATCCTCTAAATAGCGTAACTCGGGAAATGGTGAGATAAAAGAGGTTCATTTGAGTTTCAAACATCCCCAAGATTATTTGGAACTAAGTCATAGTGGTGCAGTGGTTAGAATGCAGTATTGCAGGCTAACTCTGCCAACAACTAGGAGTTCGAATGTGACCGGCTCAAGGTTGACTCAACCTTCCATCCTTTCGAGATTGGTAAAACGAGGATCCAGATTGTTGGGGGCAATATGCTGACATTTGTAAATCCCTCAGAGAGTGCTGTAAACCACTATGAAGCAGTATCTAAGTCTAAATTCTATTGCTAAACTAACTCCCTCTGATCAATTTTGCCATCCTGAAAGTTCAGCCTCAAATATAACAAACCTGGGACAAAACAGCAGTTTCATTTTGTTTGCTATTCCTGGTGCTAATAAATTTTTTTCCATCATAAAATCATTGAAAGAAAAGAGAACATGGATTAATTTAACTCTTTCATTTGATTTTAGACTAAGGTTATAGTCCTTTAAAAAACAACAACAAATCCCTCATGTACTGTAAGTTGCTGTGTCTCAATAGGCAGGTTTGGCTTTACATAATTGTGCAGGTGTATTAAACACGAAAGCTTATCAAGCAGGTTCTAGATAATTAGAATTGTTTTCATTCTGATTCTGCCATGCTAGTGCATCTACAGGGAGTCTATTGTACAGTCTTACCATGGGAATTATGGCGCTTCTAAACCTATCTCCTTTTTTGCAGATGTTTATACCCAATATGCATGGATAAGTAGTGCTAGCAGATGCAGCTCTTCTTTCCACCTGTACTTTTACAGATGACTAGTGTCATCAACAAACTTGATTCCCTGGTCCAGGGAATCTCAAATTACCATTTTGAGCCTTACCGGAGGAAGCAGAAGATGCTTAAAGTCTCCCAGAATGTAGTACGCGGAATTAGTTTTGGGGAAAGGAGGAAAATTCCATGTATGAAATATATATTTTAAGCAGGCTTCTGTGTTTTCTGTATGCAGTTGTTATCTCCATTTTGGGGATTAAGATGCAGCATTTAAACATAATTTATGTTCCGTAATGACAAACCGTGATCCCAAAGCAGTTCTCTCACGCAGAGGAAAAATAACTAAAACGGGCCTGATAGGCAAGCACAACCACACCACATTTTGTTTAAATGTGCACTTTCTGTTATCAGATCAAATTCAGAACAAAACAACGCTCAGTGTTGCCAACAACAGAAAGGATATACAGTGCGTTGCAGTTTGACAAAACCGGTGTCATCAATTCACATCCCGTTCTCCGTCCCAGACGCTTGTTTTTCAGTATTTTAGAAGAATTGTTGTCCTTTGGAAAAGTGTGTGAAGATACCGTACATTCTGAAAGTGGAGCTATTCAATTTGAATTGATTGCTTGGTTTTGAAAGCTAGACTCCACTTACCCGAAACTCTTTTAACGCTTTAAAACTTTTATCATTTCTATGAGTCATACTGCTGAAGTTTATTTTCACTGGAACCTAAGCTGGAAGGAAAGAAGCAATTACTTCATTGAAATGGCAGTCCTGAAAGTAAGTGTCCTTTGGAAAAATGGCCTCAATAAAAATGTACATACAGTTAGGGAAAAACCACAGATACCAAACCAAATAGTAAGACATAACTTTTCTTTGTTTCCAAGAGGAGGTATCAATTCCTGAAATGTTTTGCACTGTAGACATTTGGTTCAGTTCCAAATAAAGTAGAATGGCCTCCCATTTTGTATGAAAAGAAGAATTAAGAGAGCCTACTTCCTAAGTAGTGTTTCCAAGCTCAGATAAAGCACAGTCTCCACTAAAGAGAGGATGCTGTAGTCCAGGGGTGTCCAGGGGTGTCAAACTCAAGGCTTAGATCTGCTTAGATCTAGCTTGCAGGGTCACCCTGGAAACAACAAAGGACCGGCCCGTGGTGCCTCTGCCAGCAAAAATGGAGCTTGGGAGGGCCACATGTGTGTCCCCCCCAGCTCCGTTTTCGCTGGCAAAGGGCAATATAAAATAAAATAAATACAACTAAAAGCAAAACAAAATAAAAGGAGGAATATTTTCCCTTTTGCATTTGAGCATCCAAGAAGGCACAGGAAAGGAGAAAGAGAAGGAAAGAGAAAAGACAAAGAAAAAGAAGGGAAGATGGAAAGATAACAAGGAAGGAAAAAGAAGGAAAGAGGTGAAGGAAGAAGAAAAGAGAATTAAGAGGGAAGGAAAAAGAAGAGAAGGGAGGGGAAAGGAAGGAAGGAAGGAAGAAGGAAAAATAATGCAATAATAAAAGGACATGTGTAATTGTTTTTTTTGCATAGTTATATGATTTGATGTAGATGTTGGTCATCTGATAAGTGAATTAGCATCCCTTAAAAAGTAATAAAAATATAATTTGTCAGTATGACTCTCAAATTTGGAGATGATTAGGGAGATAAGAACATATATTTGGACACTGTACGAGTCAGAGTTTCTAGTCCCCTGGATGTACAAAGGCAAACTCTCTGTAAATAAAGAGGCCCATGGAATTTTTCTGCCATTAAATCTAATGTAAGGGCATCAAAGCAGGTTCTGGAAAAAGTTCATCTCTATTTGCTTAGGATTAGATTGTATAGATAACTCACAAATTGGAGTTATATTTTCAAACAATTTACATTATAGAGTACTGGAAAATTACTGTGCTAAGGAGATGACTGACTTTCAGAATATGGAGAAATTTAAAGGACTGGTTTCATTTTTCTTTCTCCAAACATACATGTCATTAAACATAAGTTCCTGTGGCGTATGAAAAATATATATGTAATAAAGATACATTTAACTTTCAATTCAACTGTACTCCAATTTAATCTTTAGACAGGCATAACTATTTCTTAAATTATATGGTTTCTAGTGTGTGTGTGTGTGTTTTTGTTTATTAAGTTAATTAGGGAAAGAAAAAACAAAAGTCAAGGGGAAGTGAGAAGACCTTAGAGGTTCTTCTGATGAGCAGTGCATGACTTCTGGGAACTGAGCAAGTTTCTGTGAAGCTAAAGAAGACTTGGTAAAGCTATCAGAAAAATCTTTAAAGTTTCATATGAGAAATAAAAGAAGTTCAAGTAATAGATAGATGCCCAATAACCTAAAATGACAATTAATGAAGAAAGTAAGCAATGATCTCCTCCATTTTGCCTTTTTCCCCCACCCTTCATATTCTAAACTTATTTATCCATCTATCTACCTATTCCTGTGTCTTTTCATCAATTTTCTTTCTTTTATTTTTGCTATGTATTATAGCAAATACTTGTTGTGATGACAGGCAGAAAAAAGAAAACTGCTTACATATGTTAAGAGTTATACATTTTAACAATGATCAATCAGAAGGCAATTTAAATACAAATCCCATGCAGGAGAGACAACGTTACTGCAAATTATCATCTCGATCCTCATAATTGTCATCATCAACACCAAGTCCTTGGAAAGGACTCAATAGGTATCTGACTGACTGTGCAACCAACCATAACAAATATTTCTTTCATTTTTCTGTCTCACTGTTATTTTAAAATCTTGTAAATTCATTTCACTTGTGTATACATGTTGTGTATAAATTACTAAAACAATTTTTATTCTAATTCTGATTATCTTTATTACAATCATAGGGCATGTTTGCTGACTGAAGAACTGCCACTGATACCATACCCTGGAACCTTAAATTAATACAAAACAATTGAAGCAATATGGATGTAATATTTATGCTTAAAATACTTATCCAAGCTGGAAATATCAACATTTATTTTAATCTTCATTGAAATCATACAATTTATGATTAAAACTTCTCCAAATGAAAATGAATGGAAACTATGATAAGAGTGCTTCTTTTTCTTCTAAGGTTGTGATCTTTGTGACCAAAAATGGATAACAACACATCTATATTTCTTCTCGTGGAATTATCAAACATTTGGAAATTTCAGATTATCTATGCCTCTGTATTTCTGATTTTGTATTTAATTACACTAACTGGGAACTTCCTGATTATCTCTGCAATAATTTTTGATTCTCACCTTCACACACCAATGTACTTCTTCCTAATGAATTTAGCGCTGCAGAACATTGGTTCAGTTTCAGTCGTTATTCCCAAATCCATTTTCAATTCATTTATGAACAGACGACAGATTTCTTATTCTGAATGTGTAACTCAAGTTCTTTTATTTTTATTCTTTGTAGACTCTGATATTTCTCTTCTTACTGTCATGGCATTTGATCGGCATGTTGCTATTTGCAATCCTTTACAATATGAAATGGTAATGAACAGGAAGGCCTGCACCCAAATGATTGGCAGCGCGTGGATTGCCAGCCTGTTCAATGCTGTATTAAACACCACTGGGACTTTTCTTACTCCTTTCTGTTCTAATATTATCAATCAGTTTTATTGTGAAATCCCACATTTACTGAAGATTGCCTGCTCTGATTCATAT
>JANHFT010006362.1:35166-46666 GCA_032467955.1 Pseudoxenodon macrops
GCATTTGAGCATCCAAGAAGGCACAGGAAAGGAGAAAGGGAAAGAGGAAAGACAAAGAAAAAGAAGGGAAGATGGGAAGATAGCAAGGAAGGAAAAATAAGGAAAGAGGGGAAGGAAGAAGAAAGAATTCAGAGGGAAGGAAAAGGAAGGAAGGAGATTATAATGAGAGGGAGGGAAGGTCTGAGGGAAAACCTGCCTTAGCACTTGGCCAACACAAGTCATGTCGAACTGGCCACACCCACCCTGGCCTACCAAGGTCAAACATAACCCTGATACGGCCCTCAATGAAATTGAGTTTCACACCCCTGCTCTAGTCTATTCAATTTCTGGTGGTACAAATGTTGAAATACCTTTGATGGTGATTTGTCATTCCAAATACGCTGGATACAAACAGTGGAGGTTAAGTTGCTTTGCCCGCCAATGATTATAGTGCACACACACACACATACACAAAATCATCATTGTCATAATTAATTTTGAAGCAGTAGGGTTAACAAATTAATGGAATAGTAACTAAAATATTACAGATCTGTTGATCTGCAGACCAGGAAGGGCCCCATCAAAATGTCCTCTCCCAATTACTTACTTTGGTGTAGATTCTACGTCTTCCTCCATGAACTTCCTGCTTTTATTGGCACTGGGGAAAATATGAATTATTAGCACAAGAATGAATGTATTAGATCCTAAGTCATAAGCAAGTAAAGAAGGCAAATTTCTTCTAGAAAAGAACAAAAAAAAACAATCAAATCATTCTCTTGTTTGTTGAATTTCCCACCTCACCCTTATTTAAAACTGTTTCTTAGCAGAAGTAATACCTGTCTGAATGGAACCACAGCTCCAACAGCTGTTAAATCTATAGAATAAATCATATTAAGAAGTTTGTTTTTTTAAGTATCTATTCAGAGAACATGTGAAGGAGCCTCACTCTGTATATAAATCAGATTTCCTAGATGCTTGTCCAGTATTTCAGCTGCTGAGCCCAGCTGTCTGTCAGATAGTTTGACACTATTTCCCCAAATATATTAGCATAAAGGGGAAAAGCCAGCTGAGCCCTTAGATGGGCTGAATCACCATCCTGGAAGCATCTCTCTTCCTCCTGAGCCACCAAAAGTCCATGCCCGCTCCCCTCTTAAAATTTTAGTATCTTCTTCTGTGGTTTGTGCCCAGACTGCATACGCCAGGACTACAACACCACAGTTTTCAGCATTCTAAAATGAATTCTGTCTGGCGGATGAAAGTGTTGGAAGATGTTCCCACAGGAAAAGTGACATTTCTGAGTTACTAGCCAACTAACTGAATCTAGGCTCAGCACTGCTTATTTTCTGTGGTGGCCGATATGACAAGTATTCTTTTATTTCTAATAGTTCACTGAAAGCTTAAAAGGCAGAGATATCCCATATCTTATAATGAGGCCAAATTAAGAACTCTGCATAATCTCTGTCTCTGTCTCTCTCTCTCTTTTTTGTATCACACATAGCCATTTGCTATAAGAGTGTTATGTTTTTCTAGTGCTTTACAATGCCTTGCTCTGGAAATCATTATTTTCTGTTCTTCAAAGAACGCAGTTACATATGTTAAAATGGCACACAAACCTGTCAGGTTCAGCTCATCCTCCCAACTGCATTTCCCATACATTCCTTCCTCCTTGGAGCCACAAGGGACTCTGGTCACCATAAATCTTGCTGTTCCTACAGTATGGCCTTACCATGCATCAGATCTAGATAATGCTGCACTGCTATTTGTATACCACCACCCTTGGCACTGTAAAAGCAGTTGTTGATGATCTCCCAGGATGAAATTCAAAAACTATCAGGTGCAAGAAAAACCACCACCAATTGCTCTATTGAATAGGTGCCACCAATTGCTTGTACAGTATAGATGCTTCAGTTGACTTTCCCCTCTATTTTCCCTCCCCCCTAAAGTTTGTCAATCCATCACCCTAATCATTGTGGCAGCAGAGAGAAAATCTCTCTTGATTGCAATATAGTAATGTCCAGATTTGTGCTGCCATAATGTAGGTGCTGTGTAAATATTCTTGGTGCTGTGATGTATGTGAGAGACATACTAAGCTGTGTTGATGAGTTGACCTATTGACTGAGCTATCTTTAAGGAACAGCAAAGAGGATGAAGGGTGGGGGATGTATCTCTTGGTGGCCATCTAATGGTCCAGATTTATGCAACCAAGTTGCAGCTGCTGGTCAACTGTTCTTGAAGAGATGGTTCTGAGAAAGGGATTGTATTGTATATTGTTAGTAATTATTCACATATAGGAGAGAGAAGGACTGGCCCAAAGTCACACAGCTGGCATTCATGCCTAAGACAGGACTACAACTCACAGTCTCCCAGTTTCTAGCCTGGATGTCTTAACCATTAGATCAAAATGGTTCCCTGAATATGAAACTGAACATTGTGAACAGTGGCTGGATGAGCTACCAGCATGTCATTTTGAAAATGCATTGCGAAGCATGCATCAGTCATGTGGAACTGAATTTTGCTTATTAGAGAAGCTCGACTAAGTGCTCCCTAGTCAAAGAGAGGAGTTTCAAATGGCACATTTAGTGAGGAATTTATATGTTTAAGCCATGCTTTTAAAGTCTAATTTTTCTGTTTCACTCCAGAAAGAAGCACACATATGTATGAAATTTGTGCATGAGATTATGGCTAAAAGCCAGCTGGTAGGAAATGCTAGTGGGTGACAACAATTGTGAAGAAGAAAGTTGTGTTTTGCCTTTATAATGAAAAGGCAGTGTGATAATTTTTCATCATTCCAATTTCCTGCCAAAGCCTGTTTTTGAATGTATGATTTTTAAGGGAACTCATTAGCAAGTAAGCATAAATGCTGAAATATATTCATCACCATCTGCCTTTCTTTGAAGACACGTTGGCATCTTATGTGAAGCTGTGATTCCCTCCCATCACCATCAGATCCCAAAAAAAATAAAGAAAATATTCTCAGAAACAGGTGTTACTATATGATAACGTAAGACCTTCTGGACACTATAAGAAGCGTAGTAAGCTAGCCTCCATCTCTTCAAAGTTGGAGAGCGCTTTGTAACAACTAAGAGCTGCCTTAAATTAATAGTAATATTATGAAATCAGGTGGATCGTTTCCATCCATAGGTTTGAAGTGTGCGTTTAACTTATCAAGGGCTTCATTTCATTGTATATTAGTAGGATAGTCTTCCATCCCGTAAAGTGGAATTTTACAACCTACCGCCTCCCAAATGTACCACTTGCAAAAAGTTACATTTTATTGCCCATACCTACTTCTAATTCAGGATAGAAGAGGGATTTCATGACCTTTTTAGAAGTTTTTTTGGCAGCCAATCTCTGTTATAAAACTTGGTAAAAGGCAGTGCAGTGCTTGCATACAACATTTTTCTCCATATAGATCTGGAAATAATGCCTTTTTAATTAGAGAATGAACTCTCCAAGAGCAAATATAGCTTGGGGGGGAAATTAGTTTAATTTTGTTGGACAACCGCACTTCTTTTGTGAAAATCCTGGCTCTGTTCTAACAGGTGGAAAGGCTGTTGACAGCACCTGTCTGACCCAGAAACAATTGTTTTCCAACAAAACTCACTTTACATCTGTTCGTCTAGATCAGGGTTGTCAAACTCCTGGCCCGTGGGCTGGATGCGTCACGTGCTGGCGACGGCCACACCCAGTTTAATAAAGGGGAAAGAAATGTCCTGATACATCACGTGACACTACTGTGATGACACGAGTTTGACATCCCTGGTCTAGACAGAAAGAGGATGAATAAGATTTGAGAGGCATCGAAGATGAAAATTGACTTTTTTTTCACGTTTAAAAATTATTATGGTTGGTGACATTTTCATTCATCTCTTGAGTCCTTTCCAGGGACCTGGCATAGGCAGATGCCACTGTTTGATGGTGTTAAAGGTATCACAGGATGTGAGCTTTTCTAAGTAAAGCTGCTTTTTGCAATTGACTGATGGTGATTTTGTCAGTGCTGATGATGGTTAGGTGGTGCTCCAGTTGTTTTGAGATTGCATCCAAGGTGCCTAACATTAATGGTACTGTTTTTTACTTTCTTTTGCCACAGAGCTTCTACTTCTATTTGCAAGTCTTTCTATTTTGTGATTTTCTCCAGTTCGTTTTCTTCTGTTCTGCTGTCTCCAGGTACTGCCACGTCCACTATCAGGAGTTTTTTGGGTCTTTCCTGTCAGCTACTGTTAAATCTGGCCTGTTATGTGGCAGGTGCTTGTCTGTTTGAATTCTAAAATCCCAGAACATTTTTACTTTCTTCGTCTACTTTAGTCCCACCAGTTTTTGCTTCTAGGCAAGTGGTATTTGTTGCAGATAGTCCAATGCATCATCGTAGCTACTTTGTCATTTGTTCATTGCACAGTCAGCCAGATGTTCAGGCTAGATTTGGCATTTTATCCACCCATTAAGTCCTTCCCAAAGACCTGATGTTGTTTGAAAATGGTAAAAGTAACATTGCAAGATATTTCAATCTTTGTATATTGCGATAGGTAAAAGACCTTTTCTTCCAGTAGTCCTGCAATTGCTAGTCCTGGTTGCTTAGCCAACAGTCCTGAGTCCTGTAGACAATTTGATTATTGTTAGTATGGGGTCATTGTACAGTTGGCCAGATGGTTAAACTGGATTTGGCAATTTTGTTCAGCCTATCGAGTCCTTCCCAACAATCTGGGTTAGGGAGATGTTGTTTGATAGTGGTTTTTAAAAAAAATATTATATTCCTACAAATGCAGAAGATTCTTAAAACTAACATAAAAGTGAAACCTGAAGTTTTGTAGTGGTTAAGGCACCAGGCTAGACTGGGAGTTCTAATCCCACTCTGGATACAAAGCCAGCTCGGTGACTTTGGGCTAATCACATTCTCTCCATTTTAGGAATGAAGCATTGTAACCTACTTCTGAAAAATCTTATCCATACAGCTTCAGGAACTAGTCCTGGCAGTCTCCAGGAATCAAATACTGATTTGAAATCAATGAATCCTATCCAAGTAACTCATGGATTCAGAAGGGAACTAGAAGTTGTTCTTCAATGTTTGGTGCATGGGGCGAAGCCTTTGTCACTACTGGTGTAGTGGAGTATGATAGGAATAGACTAGACTAGACTAGACTAGACTAGAATAGAATAGAATAGAATAGAATAGAATAGAATAGAATTCTTTATTGGCCAAGTGTGATTGGACAAACAAGGATGCTGTTTAACCTTTTTCTTTCAAATATTTTTCACCTCCAAATGTATGTCTCTAAACAGCTCACAACAAGAAGTGATAAAGGTCCTCAAATCTGGGAAAATAAGCTTGGCAATCATCTAAACATAGTCTTATTTGAGATGTGTAAGCCTCAACTCTTAAGAATTTAACCAGGTCATTGCTGAGAATACTTGGAATTGAAGGCTTCACAATCATTGTGCAAGTAGGGGAAGCCTGATCTACAGTAATAAATAACTTTAATGGAGCTGAGAAAGGGGGACTAACATTCCAAAGACAGAGATCTCCACTCCAGATTCTTGCTGGTGGAAAAAGAAATAAAGAATTAGAAAGTTGTCCACAACAACAGGAAATGTATAGATGAACCGTAAGCCTAGCCAACTAAAATTATCCAAGGTACAGTACTTCCAGATGATCTCCTGGTGTTTCTTGTCAATGTATATTACATCATTTATTCTGCCTTTGTCTTCTTAATAGATAGTACACAAAAATATTCCATGGTTTTATTTATATGATATAACCTGAAAGAGGAGGAACAGATGTCCTTTCAAAAAGAGAAGAAAAGAAAGCCAGTTTTGGCTGCCATTTGCCTTTTTTTTCTGTAGAAAAGTGACAGGCAAGCAAACTCTGGAAATGTTAGCACTTATTTCAGAACTGCTTCAAATGCCTGAAGTTGTAGCTCTTCATGAGTTGGCTTAGTTCCCTCCTTGTCATTCCCAGTAAGCATACGGAGTTCTGGAAGGTACCATTCAGGATTCTTGGGATGCTTTAAAGTGACGAACTCTGTGAACTGACTTTACTTTTCCATTGGCTTTGTCTTTTGGAAGAGCTGGGGTAGTGGATGGAAGGACTAGTCCCTTGAAATGACTGCTCTCTTGCAAGGAAGGGGCGTAATTTCAGGAAATGAAGAAATTTAGGATGGGACTCTAGTATAAATTTTTGGGACAAAATGTTGTTGTGGTCCAGGGAATGTTCATCACTGCTTTAGCTTCTGCATCCCAGCTGATTTCTTCTCCCTAGATTAACAGCTATCAGCTATTACATTTCATCATATTGCTTTCCCCCTCCCCTTTATATTTTATGGAAATAAAATCTATAAGGCTACAAGCATGAAAACATAACCGTAAATAAAGTAAACTGTAAATGAATTAATTTGTGAATGAAGATGAACCACTATTATTTTTGCCTAGGTATTGCAGGGAAAGGAATCTTTTATTTTTAACAATTTCCATTCATTTAATTGGCTCCCTAAAATTGTGCCCACGGGTTTTACAAGGCCACAAAGGATGAAAATTGATTGTCTTGAGACATGTTCTTGGAGTGTCACTCCAGTGGCTATTTGCGTTAAATTACTCCCTATTGTTTTGGGACTCCACTTTATCTCTTGACAGCAACTGAGAGCGTTAATTTTCCTTTGCCTCTCCATAATTTTGTCCTTCAGGAATTTTAATAATAAATCTAACAGCAGCATGAGTTTTTTCCTAGTTTCGTCTTTTTGCATAGAGACTAAATATTTCAGAAAAGGTTAGGGTTAAGGTTTCCCTCGCACATATGTGCTAGTCGTTCCTGACTCTAGAGGGCGATGCTCATCTCCGTTTCAAAGCTGAAGAGCCAGTGCTGTCTGAAGACATTTTTTTTAAAGTTTTTATTTTCCATGCAGTTAATGCCACACTTCATTTTTACATATAAATTTTACATATCATAATACAATTCTTTTATAATAATATCTTTCCCCCCCCTTTCGCAGTTTCCATTTCTTTATATCTTTTAAATTTCAAGGTTTCTTTCATACCATCCCCACCTTCCAGATACTGCAGCCTTTCTGTCCTCTTCCCTACCTCCCCTCTCGCCTCCTCCATCTGAATTTGGATCACACGATCATCAGGCTGCTGCAGGGGCCGTAACTTTGAAAAACGGTCATAAGTAGCTTTTTCCGGTGCCGTTGTAACTTTGAATGACGTCGCTAAACGAACCGTTGTAAGTCGAGGACTACCTGTAGATCGAGCTGCCCTACAAGGGTGACAAGGGAAGAAGGAGAACGTTGCATGCTGCTTTGAGTTCAGGACTGGTGGTGATGATCCTTAGGCAGGTTCCTGTCCTCTCCCTTGGTTTCTGTTTGCTGAAATCTACTTTTCTCTGCTGGATTCTGGCAGGAGCTGATCACAGCATGGTACATTGGGTTCCTTGTCCTTATCTTTTCCTCTTTCCTGGTTTACCTGGTGGAAAAAGACGCCAATGATGATTTTCTCACCTATGCAGACTCCCTGTGGTGGGGTACGGTAAGTGTGCCTCCCCTCTTTTAAAGCAAAGAAGTGATATAGATATAGTTGAAAGAGATACTAATTGGAAAATACACCATATCCTGGAGGTATTGGGAATGTTATATGCAACAACGAAAAAAGAGAGGGAAAGGGAGTGGAGTGGAAGGGAGTAGGAGAGAGGGAGAAAGAGTAAAGGTAGATGTCAGACCTGCAGCCATATTCTCTTTTGGATCTTTGGCCTGCCACACTTGCTATTACTCCACATTTTCTATTGTGGGAATAGAATAGGTAGCCACCAAAAACATCAGGATCGGCATAGGATTGATTCAGGCCCATTAAGACATCTTGTATGAACTGGATATCTGGGTACCTATTTGGAACCTCCGGTTGTGTTGGAACTGGAACGCCTGGAAATGCCTCCAATGCAGAGTTGATGTCCCAACACATCAGGAGAAGATCAAGTTGGGGATGGTTGATCTTCAAGATATGGAAATGTGATAGACAGCTAGACGGGGAAACCAACTGTGTAAATTGAAAGGCTGAAACCCAACCAGCAACTAGTACTTGTCATTCCCTAACAGGAAGAGCAATATTTCCTTCGTAAGCTTTTTCCCCTTTTTTTTCTATCAAGAACTCTGTGCCATGCAGGTACATTTTTAATACAGATAAATAAATTGGGACAGGAATCAGGAGCAGTGGATTTTGCTGCTGGTCCAGAGGAATGGGAAATGCCCGGAAAGAAATAGTCATAGTATCAACCAATCAATAATATTTATTTGGACACTTTTCAAAAAAAGCAAAAACATACAAAACAATAGCATGCTAACAATTAGCAGAATGAATCACAAAATATAACATTTACTCATTCCTCCATTACCATGTTATACAGTTATTACCTGGCTGATAATTCAATACAAAACATTCGTAATTATAAATTACAAAATAGAACCTTTATATATCCTTGTAAGTTATTAGTTAAGATGTACTGGACCAAAAGTAATATTCAAAACAAAGATGGATAGGCCTTTAACCAATTGTATCTTGCTTTCATTACAGCAACACAAAATTTAGCTAACCGCACCTGCTGGAATGAAGCCCTAAGGAAAAGGTTCCTCTAACATTTATCTGCTTCTGGGATTTCAGATCACACTCACCACTATCGGCTACGGGGACAAGGTTCCGAAAACATGGCTGGGCCGGGTGCTGACAGCCTGCTTCGCCTTGCTGGGAATCTCCTTCTTTGCCCTTCCTGCGGTGAGTCCCCACGAGAAGGAAGAACTTCCGACTCTCTAGGGCTGTGATGGCGAACCTATGGCACCTGTGCCACAGGTGGCACGCAGAGCCCTGTCTCCGGGCACGCCAGCCATCGCCCAGCCCACTGCGCATGCGTGCACGCCTCCCGCCAGCCAGCTAGTCTTCGGGTCTCTGCCACGCATGCGCAGGGGCAGGACATTTCCACCCGCTGCGCAGGGGAAAGAAATTGGAGAGATCAGAGAAGGCAGGTGAGCGAGGAATCCTGGAGAAAATTAGCATGTGCAGGGGAAAGAAATTGGGGAGATCAGGGATTCCCCCCCACCGAGCCACGGAGGGGGGGGGGCGCCTGTGCATGTTGTGGGGCGGGCCCAGCGGGGCAGCATTGAATTAGAGGGTGGCACGCACGCACACACTGTCCTGCGCATGCAGACTATTTTGGCACCCGAGGAAAAAAAGATTAGCCACCACTGCCCTAGGGAGACTTAGACTTAAAGTAACTGTACTGTCACTTTGAATGTACACTAATCGGCATGCATTAAAATGGAATTTCACTGCATGCAGCTCTCAAAAGGGTCTCCACCTCCAATATACACCACATAAACGTGACAAAATAAATAAATAAATACAAAAGGATGCATGCTCACATATATCATATGACACAGAGGAGCAACACAGTCTAGTTCAGGTGTATACATGTACAGGGCGAGAGAAACGAATCTTGTGAGTTTGCCAGATGGATGGCCGAGGGAACAAAGCTGTTACAAGAATCTGGTAGTCCTGCTAGAAATACTTTGAAAACTCCTCCCGGAGGGGAGCAACAGAAACAGGTCCTAAAGTGGGTGTGTGGGGTCTCTAACAATGCTTGGAGCTCTAAGCATGTGGCGCTTATAAGCAGTATCCTGAATAACAGGAAATGAGCTTCCTATAATTTTCTCTGCTGTCCTTACCACTCTCTGAATGGGCTTTCTATCTGAGGCTCTGCTGCCAACAAATCAAACAGTGATGCAGTTTGTTAAAACGCTCTCAATTGTGCCTCTGTAAAAAGTGTCCAGGACAGAAGGAGAAAGATGTGGCATCCTCATCTGACACAGGAAATGCTAGTATTCTCCTAGGCCAGGTTCCAGGGATAGGTGGTCACCTACCTTCAGGGTAGTAGACAGAGAACATGGACCTTTATGTGCAAGTTCTCATTCAACCATGGAATCTCACTAGATAATTTCAGGCCCATCTATCAGGTGCAACAAAAACCAGAATAATTTCATGAATAATCCAAAGCAGTTTCTTTATTGTCGATCACCTATATTACAAGAATTTTGTCAGTCTGGCTGCACTCCCTTGGGAACCAGTAGATAAGGTTTTATTAAACTCATCTAGGATGTTTCCTCCAACTCTATGTGACATGCTTTTTTTACTCCCTGCTCTCTTTTAGCCAGGGATTCCACCAACCCATCAGTTATAATCAATTGATAAAGTTGTTTGACGATAAAAAATAAGATGTGATCTGAATCTAGCCTGGCTAGGTAGCTCAGTGACTAAGATGCTGAGCTTGTCGATCAAGAAGGTTGGCAGTTTGGCGGTTCGAATCCCTAGTATAGGTCTCCTGCGTGAGCAGGGGGTTGGACTAGATGACCTCCAAGGTCCCTCCCAACTCTGTTACTGTTAAAGACTGTTAAAGACACAACCTTGAGCTGCTTAGAGAAAAGGAGGAAGGCTCCTTGAATTTGATTCCTGGCGACTACATGAATGCATGTGTTTAATGGTTTGTCATTGATCTCCTTCTGGGATATTTTTAAAACCTTCTGATGTGCTCTATAGCCCTGGGTTTTTTGAAGAACTCTCTCACTCAAGGAGTAACCAAGTTACATCCATCTTAGCTTTTTTGAGATCAGCCCAAGTTAGCTTTCTCAATAATGTCCAATTCTTGTAGGTTGCCTGGAAAAGTCCCTGCCATTTTCTTAACAAGGTTTTTTTTGAAAATGGTTTGTCCTTGCCTCCTTTCCTCGGGGTGAGAGAAAGTTACTGGTTTAAGGTCACCCAACTGGCTTTTGTGTCTAAAGTGGGACTAGAATTCACAGCCTCCCAGTTTCTAGCCTGGTGCCTTCACCACTGTACCAAAGTGGCTGCCTCCAACCTAGCTAGCTAGCTGCTGATAATTATCTGTAGTTTTTGTCTTTTTTCGCAAAAAATGAGGAGAAGAATTTCATAGTTGTACACTGGTTGTCCCTATGAGCCTGTTGTCTGGAAGGTCTTTAAGCCCCTGAGAAGATGTTGAAATATTGGGGAATCTCTTTGGCTTAGACCTTTGACCCCTCACCATCCTAGATAGCTTTTTCTCAACAAATAGCACAAATTCCCCAATTTTTTAGAGCTTCCTTTTAGTTAGAAGCTGTTTTGAAAGGTTCATTGTTGCTTGTCTTTTCACACAGGGAATTCTAGGCTCAGGGTTTGCACTCAAAGTCCAAGAGCAACATCGACAAAAACATTTCGAGAAGAGAAGAACACCTGCAGCAAACTTGATCCAGGTGAGTAAGAAAGGAAGATCCTGGATTCCCCCCTCCACCCGCCATCTTTTTTCCTCCTTCCCTCCATGTACACATGTAAAGCGTGTGTTCAATGCTAGTGTCAGGCCTGCGTTTTGGCCTGCCACACTTTCAGCTATTCTATTATGCATGTGATATTGTGGGTAGATGGAAGGGGGTATCGTGTGGAGTTGCAGACGTAGTCGTAATTACATTCTTTATAAGATAGCCAAGGTCATCTTTTGTCTTCACAC
>JANHFT010006364.1:0-12761 GCA_032467955.1 Pseudoxenodon macrops
GTATTCATAATCTTGTATATACTTGTATCTGTTTTATAATATATGCTTGACGAAAACAAACAAACAAATAAATAAATAAATAAACAAACAAATAAATAAATAAATAAAAATAAAAAACATTGGTGACTATGGCAAATCTATCTGGTCCTGTTTCTAACTTTGTCCCTCTACCTCCTTCTTTATTCAGACGGAACTGAAATTTCTCCCTATGCCTTCTAACCAAGAGAAGTGATGGGGAAGGGATTTTCATGTTCTCCAATGAGATGTCAATAGATGATAGAGAGACTTTCAACAGCAATACATCTTGGTCAGAAACAAGGCCAGAACTTTCCTCTCAGAAATGTTATAGTCATAGGACAGAGGTGGGTTCCTACCGGTTTGGACCGGTTCTATGGAGTAGGTAGTAGGCCGCTGGTGACATCACTGAGCAGGTTCTGCTCCGTGAGAGCCACCATCTTTTTTTTAAATTTGTTTTTTTTTTTGTGAAAAACAATTTTTGGGAATTTTTTTGTTTTTTTTTTCTTCTGCGCATGCGCAGAAGCCGAGTTTCCAGCACTGCCCATGCATCGCCATCTTGTTTTTGGCCTTTTTTTGAGGGGGAATTTTTGGGGCTTTTTTCTACTGTGCATGTGCACGCTGCATGCCCACGCAGCACAGGAGGCAGAAAACCGGTGGCAAGGTAAGTTAGAACCCTCCCCTGGTCATAGGAGATAGGGGGAGGAAGAGATAGGTACTAGGAAGGATGAGAGGAAGAATAGTAATACAGTTTTAGTAAATAATTTGACAGTGTTGTGGGAATTAGTTGTTTAGCAGAGTGACGGCATTCAGGAAAAAACTGTCTTTGTGTCTAGTTGTTCTGGTGTGCAGTGCCCTATAGAGTCATTTTGATAGGCTGTAATCTTACTTTTTTATTTTTATTATTTTATTTATTAAATTTTTATACCGCCCTTCTCTCGAAAGACTCAGGGCGGTTATAGAAATCTCCTGACTTTATTTAATCTTCAATTGAGAAATGGTAGGAGCCTAAGGGTTTAACCACAAGTGTTATTTAAAGCAAGAATTTCAAAGAATCTATATGTTACAACCTAATATTTTCTTTTCTCCTGAGGCATCCAAGGGAGAGATTGGATATGAGAATGTGAAGGTAGAGCTGTGGAACTAAAGATTGAGAATTTTGTATGTCATTTGTTTGGGATGTTGTGTATGTTGTTTTTCCTCCCCCCCTTAACATGGGAGAAATAGGTTATGCATATTATGATTATGATATATGCAAATGTTAAATTATTATGCAAAGCCACTGAAAATATGTATGCATAATAAACCATAATTCGTTTAAATGAAGAACTATGTGGAAAGAATAAGCCACTGGCCATTTAAAAAGAATCATTTTGGTTCATTCATTCCACTAAGAGTAAAATGAATATAATGGACAATACCCATAATGGGATTCAGAAAAATGTATAGAATCTCAATGCATTTACACTCTATTTGTGCCTTTCCTTTGCTCTTGAATGCTCAGTTAGCACTTGTAATATACATCAGGGGAATCTAAGGCACAAAGCATAATGCAAGCTGGAAATGCCAAAAAGGGAAATTAAAAGAATTGGGAAAGTATAGTCTGAAGAGATTTATGATGGCACTTTTCAATAACCTAAACAGGTTACATAGAAGACGATCAAGCCGTCTTCCTGATCTTCTCTTGAGGACCACTTATTGGATCATTGGGGGTACTGGACTCTTTATGTTGATGCTGAATGCCAGGTCTGTTTCAGAGGTGGGTTCTGAATCTTCTTACTGCCAGTTTGCTCAGGGTTGCGCCTTGAGCTCGCACACAAGGCATGTACTTGCATGTGCACAGCAATCAAAAATCAAAATCCAAAATGGCAGCACCCACGGAGACACTGAAAGAACCTGCTCCGTGACATCATCGCGATATAGAACCAGATAGAACCAGTAGGAACCCACCTCTCGTCTGTTTGCAATAATTGCTCTCATACATAGTTGTGGATGAGGCACTTGGACTGGCTTGTATCACCAAAACCTAGTTGAGCTCTAAGGAGAAGATTCCCCTCTAGGTTTCAAATCTGTTACCATCCAAGATTCCAAGGGAAGGGAAGATCTCCAGTTTGTAAGCAAGCCTCCCTCTCACTTAGACTGAGGCTCTTTTTGATGGTTAAGGTAACCAGAGAGGAGAATTGTGGTTAAGCCTATGTGCTGGTGTCTGCTTGTCTGTGATAGACAGTGCCCTCCTTAATCTTGAAGAAGGCTGTAGAGCATTCTCCTTATGAGATCATTGCTACACCCAGCTATCTGGAAAATTTATGTCTAGTTTCCAACCATTTTAGTCAGGTTTTAGGTTGAGGTTCAGTACAGGAACAGTGTGACTGTCAATTTCCTATGCCTGTGCCAAGATTGGGGTTGTGCTTCCATTTTGGTTTTCCTTGATCTCTTAGCAGATATTGATATTATCAGTTATAATATCCCATTGGGTCTGGGTCAATGCCACTGTTTTGCAGAGGTTCTCCTTTCATTGTAATGAGTTAAGTCAAATGTTGTGAAACGTTATGCCCATGAGATGGCACGCTGCAGGGCTTAATTCTCTCTTCCTTTTTGCTTAATATGCAGCATATGAAAGCACAGGCTGAGGTCATCTTTAGTTTGACTCAGGTGTCATCAATATGACAATGATACCCAATTACCAATCTTAACCTCCAAGCCAACCAACTGATATTGCCAAACTTCTGACTGAGGGCCTGGAGACTGTACTAGCTTAAAGAGAGAGGAACATATTTAGGTCAGGGGTGGGTTCCAAACTTACCTTGCCAGCGGTTCGATGCCTCCCGCGCCGCATGGGCGCGCCTCACACGCAACCCTTGCGCACGCACATGCACAGTAAAAAAAAGCCCCGAACATTTTCTAAAAAAGGCCGAAAATGAGTTGCCGACGCATGCACAGTGCAGAAAACTAGGTTTCTGCACACACGCAGAAGAAAAAATCAGAAATTTTTTTTTCCCGAAAAAACATGTCATCTCCCACGGAGAAATAGAACCGGCTCCGTGACGTCACCAGCGGCCTACTACCTACTTGGTAGAACTGGTTAGAACTGGTAGGAACCCACCTCTGGCCCAGGTAAACAAGCATGCCTTTTGCTAAGGGCCTTCTGAAATCAAAAAGGCATTGGGAATTTCTGTTTTCAAAATACTTTAATTTGGAATCCCTGTCTAGCCATAATAATTGATGTGCCTAATTTATAAGCCAACCCTATCCATGCTAATATTAAAATAATAAATCAGAAAAATCTGACAAAGGCATGTAGCTCTGGGATCTATTAGTATAGCAGTATCAGCAACTATATATTGTTAAGCATGTGGTTAGAACAACAGCAAATGAAAGGGATGTAAATACTACATCAGCAAAAGTAATAATAATTTAATTTGCTTTTTTTTTTTTTTGCAGATTTACCCAGGAAGAATATTATATTGCATTAAGAGCAACAGAAAGAAATACATCAAAATACTCAGTAATTTCTAAAAATAACATTTGAATTGAATCTATAAGCATTTTGATTAGATATAATACCAGAAAGCAAATGTATGAACCATAACATAATTCACTAAGATAAATGATACAGAGACGAAGTTGGCAAATATTGGAAAAGAAGAACTTTGCTGACAATGTCGGATTGGAGACCAACACTGAAATTTGCAGCAATGGCAAAATTGACAATTTAAATCCGTAACTGGAGACTGACCAAATTTAAGCAAGAATGGATCCCATGTACTGTATACTACTACATAGTGCACAGTAGGGCAAATGTAGATATTTGGCAGACACTTTTTTAGGAAATAAATATAAGACAGATTTTAAAGAGGAAATAACAGATACTGGCAATAATCTTTAATATTAAATATACATATTAAGACAGTGGCCAGTGGTTTGAGAAATAAACAGAAGAGCAGAATATGTTACTAGATTTTTTTCTATAATACTTTTAACTGTTGTTTTGCTTAACAGTTGTTTCTTTTTATGCTATTCAACGGTTATTCTCCAAGATAGTTCTTTTTTTATATTTAATTATTTTTTAAAAAATACAATGGCCCTTTGGTAGGTGCAATCGTAAGTGAATGCATATGTTGCAATGTGTCTTGACAAGCCTATAAGAAATGCAAAGTGGAAGAGAACAAATAACATGGCCAAAACAAAATAATGGCTTATGCCTTTGCTCTAAGTTATTTCCAAATATTATGATTGGTCACCATGTGATATTAATATTGGATAGCATTGGTCATTTTAGCTACCTCTCAAGTCCTTCTGTTGTTAATGATGTTAAAGGTATCATTGTGGAATATATAATAAGCTTTTCCAATTGACCAATGGTGATTTTGTCCATGCTGATGGTATTCAAGTGGTGCTCTAGTTATTTGGGGCCCAAGGCACATATTACTATTGCTATTGTCTTTGCTTTCTTTTGCCATAATTGTTTTATTTCTATGTGCAGGTATTTGTATCTTGTGATTTTCTCCAATTCTTTTTTTCCCCTGTTCTGTCATCTCTTCTAGTCTGCTATCTCCAGGTACTGCCACATCCACTATCCAGGCATTTTCATCTTCATTGTCAATTGTTAAATCTGGGGTGTTATATGGAAGGTGCTCATCTGTTTGAATTCTAAATTCCCAGAACACTTTAGCTTCTTCGTTTTCTATTACTTTTCCTGTTTTCTGGTCTCACCAGTTCTTGCTTGCAGGCAAATGGTACTTCCTGCACATATTACAATGCACCGCTGTTGCTGCTTTGTCATGCTCTTATTTATAGTCAGCCTGTGTGATGTTCTTGCAGCAGCTAACTATATGGTCCTCTGTTAATTCAGCTTGTTTACAGAGGTAGCATTGGTTGTCTGCTGCTGTTTTCTCAATTCTGGCTTTGTACACATTTGTTCTTAAGGCTCGGCTTTCTGTAGCCTCTCTGTCTCTTTCTTTATCTTGCCTGCTCTTAGCTTTTCAAAATCTTGTTGGCATCTGTTTTGTCTGATCATTTTTTTAAAAATGTACTGACCATTAATATATTGCCTTACTATGTCGCTTTTCTAGTCTTCATTTGATATTTCTCATAGACCAGTTTGTTCTTTCTGGCATTCAGTAAGTCTTCATGGTGTATATCTCCAGTGCATCTTCTTTACTGTCCTTCAGTAATCTTTCAATGCCCCCTTTTCCTCTTCAGCTTTCTGGTGTATTGCAACTTTCCATGTCCACTGATGTTCCTTGGTAAGTAGAGTCTCTCAACTTCACTGCATGGAACAATGGCATGATTTATTGTCAATTTTTTCATCTTCCTAATCAAAGGTTATAGGTCTGCTTGAGTCCAGTCCATTATTCTAGCTGTGTATCTACTGTGTTTCCTCGAAAATATGACATACCCTGAAAAGAAGTTCTATCGTGTTTTTGAACACATGCACTAAAATTAAGTCCTAACCCAAAATTAGCCCTAATATAAGACTCTGCTCCCCCCCCCTGGGGTGCAGGCGGTGGAGTGAGGCACACTGGTAAACATTAAGCTAGGATGGGGGTGGGGGTGGAACTGCCCTACTTACCAGGCCTCACACACCCTGACACCTGTGTCGCCTTGCAGGCCCACTTTTCCTTTGGCTGCTTGCCGCTGCTTGCACACATCACTCCTGGCCTCCATTTCACCATCACAGTCTTCCAGAAAGCTTTCTGCAGCCAGGAAATGAGGTCCAGATTAAGGTGTGCATTGCCCCCAGCCTCTGTTTCACTGTCAGAGTCTGCAGTCGATCCAGAACTCTTTTATTGGATACAGGGGGCTTTCCAGAAGGCAGCTGAAGGTGAAATGGAAGCCAGACAGTGCTGTGCACATCAATCCCGATCCTGTTTTTCAGCTGCAGAGAGTTTCTGGAAGGCTCTGATGGCAAAATGGAGGTCGGGAGCGATGTGTGCAAGTTACGGCAAGAGGCCGCAGAAGTGGGCTGGCAGTGGGCTCCTGCTCAGTGGGGCTGTCAGTGAGTCAATAATTAGACCCATCCAAAAAGAAGCCCTAGCCATTTTTTCGGAGGTCAAAAGAAAATAAGACCCGATTATATTTTCGGGGAAACACAGTAATGACTAGAATTGGCCAGATGTTAATTGCCTTGATGTTATTTCCGTCACTGAGTTTGGACTTTAAGATTTTCTTCACTTTCTCTTCTAACTTTTTTCCTTGACTTCACTGTGCTGGATGTTGTTAGTTTGAAGAATGCCCAGATATTTGTAGTGATCTTTTTCATCCAGACTCTTGATGTTATTTCCATAGGACATCTTGGTTCTTTCAATTTTCCCCTGTTGAGGATAAGACTGGCACATTTGTCCAAACCAAACTCCTTTATAATATCTTGGCTGTATATATGGATAGTGCTGAGTAAAAATTCTATTTCAGGTGATGTTTTCCCATACAGCTTCAGATCGTTCATGTAAAAGAGGTAGAACTGTATATCTTTGCAAATGTTTTGAATTTTGATAGCCACGGTGTGATTTGTTCAGTATTTTTGACAGAGGAATCAGAGCAATAACAGATAGTAGTAGTGATAGCAATTCTCCTTGAAAGAGTCCTCTCCTGATATAAACTTCACCTGGTCTATCACCTTTGACCAGCAACTATGTCTTCTATTCTGCCATTGATCTTTGCCCAACGTTTCTTATATAACTACTCCTTCTCTAGAAATAACTTCTGATTATGCAACAAATCATGTAGCAGGGAAGCTAATGCTATTATTGTTGTTATAGGCTGCATATGGCATTTTATCCACCTATCGAATGCTTCCCAAGCATCTTGAATAGGCAGATGTTGCTTCATGGTGTTAAAGGTAGCATCACAACATGTAAGACATTCTAAGTAAATCAGCCTTTTGCAAATTGATTGATAGTGATTTTGTCAATGCTAATGGTGTTCAAGTGGTACTTAAGATGTTTTTGGATTACAGCCAAGACCCATATTACTACTGGTATTTACTATTATTATTAGTATTGTATAATTTAATATAGCTGCTCATTTCAGTGGACTTTTGGTAATTTATAAAATACTATCAAAAACTTAAATAAAATGAAAAAATGGCTGGATGAAAAGCAAGCAAAAGCCTCCTTCTTTAACACATTAAACCCAGGCTTGGTAGCAAAACCAAGTTTTAAGGGATTTTTGGAACCCCAGGAGAGAGGATGCTATCCATGTCACTGGAGGGATATTGTTCAGAGGATGGGGGATCCATAACAGAAAATAAACAGATTCCACAAGATGCCATAGAAAGGATCTGGAATGCATCTACTCTGCCTGAAACTACCGAGTGGGCCTAAACAATGAGACAAACCCTAATGCTAATTGATAATCTAGTCACTTTCATAAATTTGGCTTTTGTGTGCCTTCTGGTCAGTAAACGATTAGCTCCATCCAGTTGCCACAACTCTATGCCCCAATCTCAAATTAAGGGATTATGGGGTTATAAAAAGGGAGGTTGCCTTCTGAATGATTTAAAGTTAGGAGCTGCGACTGCACTAGACAAACAGCAACACTAGTATGTTCATTTTGATGGGTATTCCCCATTGGTGCCTGCTAATTTTTTTGGATAAGGTACATGGTGGCTCAGTGGCTAAGACGCTGAGCTTGTCGATCGGAAAGGTCGGCAGTTCGGTGGTTGGAATTCCTAGCACCATGTAACAGAGTGAGCTGCTGTTACTTGTCCCAGCTTCTGCCAACCTAGCGGGTCAAAAGCATGTAAAAAAAATGCAAGTAGAAAAATAGAAACCACCTTTGATGGGAAGGTAACAGCATTCTGTCTGCTTTTGGCATTTAGTCATGCAGGCTACAAAACCATGGAGATGTCTTCAGACAGCGCTAGCTCTTCAGCTTTGAAACAGAGATGAGCACCACCCCCTAGAGTCCGGAACGACTAGCACATGTATGAAGGGAACCTTTGATTCTTTTGTAGCAATAGCATTTAGGCTCATTTGTGAGTGTTTTAAAGCACTCTCTGGGTGGTTTACCAATGTCAGGATATTTTCCCCAACAATGTGGATCCTCATTTTACAGACATCATAAGGATGGAAGGCTGAGTCAACCTTGAGCTCTGTCAAGAGTGAACTTCAGGCTATGGGCACAATTAGCTGGCAATACTGCATTCTAAACACTGCATCGCCAGGCCTCATGTAATCCCTTTCTCTCTAATGAATGTAAATGTTAATTTCCTTCTTGCTAATTATTCCAGCACTGGTATCAGCATTCCAAAGGGTAATGTAGTGAAGAAAAAGGACAATAAGATTTGTCCATTTATTCGGCTTCCTCAGAAAGCTTTCCTGTCATTTGGACTCACCCAGTTGTTTGGTCTCATATCCTTCTGGTACTGTAAAGTTAAGGTAAAATCATAAGCATAGTTGTGGTCATGATTTTACTCTTAGTGACTACATCGCTTAGGAAGATACTGTAAACAAACAAAAAAGTCAGAAGGTGTCTGATATCAATTGATTCATTGTTCTAAAAATTCATAACAACAAACAGGGCCAGGAAGAAATTCCATTAGTTGAAGCAAATGCTAGTAAAAGGGAATTTTTCATTATTAGCATTTCACCTTGATTTGGTGTTTAGGAGAACACAACTGTTGGAAAGTTTGATTTGTTATTAAAACATAGCTCATCAAGCCAGGAGGTGGACTCTTACCGGTTCTATAGAACTGGTAGTAACTCCGTGATGACATCACGGAGCCAGTTTGATCGGTGTCTCCTTGGGCGCCGCTATCTTGGATTTTGCTTCTGGGCATGCACAGAAGCTAGTTTTTGATTGCTGCGCATGCGCACTTCATGCGTGTACATGCAGCATGACCCTGAACGAACTGGCAGAAAAAATATTTACAACCCATCCCTGATCAAGCCACTCAGTAAAACTATGGTGAGAAATTTATCTTGTACCAATTCCTGTATGTGGTTTCAAGGCTTGCAACCTGGTCTATCCCAGGTTTTTCAAACTGTGATCTGTGGGATTCTAGAGTTTCATGAGAACTTGATGGTCCAAAGAAGAGAGAGTTCACTTGAGCACAGCCAAGTTTCTACCACACGGATTTGCCTCTTGATATGAGGTTCCTATAAATTGGTTTTTTTTTAACTAATAGATTCTAAAAATTGGGGGGGAAATTGAACCCCCCCCCCCCCGAGTGACCTATGATATAGCAAGTAGAAAGAAACAAAAGTCAACAAGGCAAAATTCACACAGTAATATAATTATTAAGCAGCTCATAAAATATATACATTCATGTAGTTAATAGCTCTATCTGACCAGTAAAGATGCAATCCAAGCCAAAGGGGAGAAAGGTCTCTTTTTTCAGGAATTTATGAATGTCAAATCAGACAAAATAAAAAATTTGGCCCATAGATGAATATTTCCAAACAAGAAAACCAAGTGAATGAATAAATGCACTTTCTGGCTTTTATGCATGGTAGCTGAAAAAAAACACAGCGTGTGCCAAATAAAAACAAATTATTTAGGAGAAAATTTTGAAAAATTTTACATCAACAAAAACATTAACAAAAATCTCAACTAGGTAAATATAAGTAGCAAAAATGTAAGGTATTTATATATTTTAAAGATATTTATCTATCTTTAAAAGAAATTCCCACAGAAAGTAGAAAACATGGAATCAACTTCTAGCTTTCTCTTCAAACAAATCCAATTTTACCCGGTCTTGTGGCTCTTTGTAATAAGGAATATTATGTCTGGCACTAGCATAAATATTCATAAAGCAAACTATGTTGCTGAAAAGCTCAGTATATAATGGGAACTACATTGCCAAAAAATAAACCAGAGTGTAACCAAACTCAAACCTCTTTTATAAATCTCTGAAATCACTTTATGTTATTTGTTGGAAGTTTTCCTAAGTCAGAAATGCACAATACAAATTCAAGTTGACACACAAGCAAAAACCACAAATCCTCCTTCTTATAGATCTCCTATCAGTTTAATAAAAAGATGTTAAGAAATATATCGCTGGAATCAGTAAGTTAGTTATTGATATTCCATTGCCAATAGGGAGAGGAGAAGCGAGGAGAGGAGAGGAGAAAGAGGGAAGGGGGAAGAGAAAGAGGGGAGGTGAAGGGAGGGGAGGGGAGGAGTTATCTTTAGTAACACTTAATGGACCATTGCGGATCAGGGCCTAATGAAAAAACCTTTAAGCATTTGTTTATAGATAAGTAATAGGATATGGGAAGAAAGGAATCATTATATTTTAAGAGAAGGTGACAAGTTATTAAAATTGTTTATATTTATGATGAAGGGGAAAACTATTTCCTTATAAATTTCTTTTTCTTTACTATATTCTTATTTTTGTTTGTTTTACTCTCTATTACTTTCCTTTCCTGCATTTTCTACTTTTTCTTTTGCATTAGTTTTTATCATTTAATTATAGTTTTAATAAAAACCCTACAAAATTATACTTTTTTTCCCACACAAGTCACACTTCTTTATCATAAAACAATATAAAAGTGGAAGAAAAATTACATATAAAGTACCAATATGCCAATCATCAACGTATATAAATAATCTATGAGACACAATAATTACACCTTTCCTCCAGTGTAAATGTCAAGTTTTCACATTCTTTACCAAAAAAATGAAATGAAAGAACAAACATAAAAAGGAATATGCAGCTAGGTTCTTTTGATCACCTGCAATTCCAAATGAAAATAAATTCCCAAGCCCTGTGTTTCTCTGCTATTCTCCCCCAAGGTTGGGTGTCTGTTATAAACTAACATATTTTTCTCAGTTCGTAAAAAATGAGCTGTTGAATATTTTTTTTTCTTCATTCAGCTTCTTTCCAAGCTGGAAGGCCTGCCCATCAACTATGATAAAGACTGAGCTGCATGACAACAATGTTCCCAAATGCATGACAACACATCCCACAGCTGTCCTTAGCATAATGTGGCTGATTTCATATTGTGTTCTGGTTCATTTGAGACTGCCAGTTTTCAAGCTAGAAAACTTGAGCTGGATCTGCCTTTTCTACTTACATTCAAGCTAAAGAAAGCTATCTGTCATCGCAGTCTATCAAAAAGAACTAGTCTTCTGTTCCAAATAAGTGTGATACCATCGTCCATATTCATTATGTCCTGGATAAAACACTTCACCATTTCCTTTCCTTCCCCATATCCATGCTTGCTCAATTTTTCTTTATTACGATCGTGCCCTGCCTCCAAATGAACTGGCAAATTATCATCATCAGCTTGAATACTTCAAAATATTACCTTGATGTCAAGAAGGATAATTATAATAACCATCACTTGACAGGGTGGGCAAACAGAAGAGTAGAGCTAAAGAATTCCTTGTTTCATTGTATAGGCAATTTATATACAGCATTTTACGGAAGCAGAAATAAAGTTATTTCAATGGTCATACCAATGGAGAATAAAATTATAGCTAACACAAAATTGTGGACAAATTGTGAATTTTCTTCTTAAAAAAGGTTCCAAATGTTTTTAGTAACTCTAATAGAGCTCTGGCAAACAAAACAGAGCTGCTGAAATAACACATCAATAATATTTGGGTAAACTACAAACAAATGGCTATCATTAATGACAAATATGTAATAATGTTTAATACTTATTCCCTGTAAATTAACAAGCTAGACTTTATAATATTGTCAAAGGTTGTACTTAGTAGGGTTGCCTTCCTTTGTTCAGAACTGCAGGCAATATACTTAATAGCAAGCCTCTTATAATGTTACTTGCAACTTACAGCTTCTAATTAAAACCACTTATTTACTACTTCTAATAGTAGCTAGCATCACTAAATATCAGCCTCTGATGGGTTTACGGTAGTACCTATCCCTATGCTCCTTGATCTTTCAGTATCTTTCAATATTCTTGACTGACATTCTTCTTTTTGTGGGGCTTGGAAGTGGGAGGCACTATGTTACAGTATTTCACCTTCTTCTTCAGTGGTTAATTCCAGGTGTTCTTGTTGGGATGCAAGAAATCATGCCCAGAGCCCCACATTTGTGTTTGATCAGGGGGGAAAGCATTAAACTTCTGGTTAGGCAATTGCAGTTTCAGAGTTTTGTATCTTCGGTATGTGATAACTCCCCCAGGTTGCACAAGGGAATATGTTGAGATAGTGACCAGTATTTGGAGGGTCTGGATGGGGAGGAACAAACTTTGGCTCAATCCTGACAAGACTGAGTACCTGTGGCTGCTGTCCCTCCCCCCAAAGTCAAGGATGTTTCCGCCTTTGGTCTTGGATGAGGTTGTGTTCTCCCATTTGAGACTTGTGAACAACTTGGGAGTCCTTTTGGATGTCTTGGTTGCCTCATGACTGAACTACTGAAATGGAGTTGTGCTTGAAGATCACCTGAGAGTTACAACTGGTTTAAAATGTAGCAGTAATTGCACTGTTACTTTGCAAGTTGGTTTCTAGGTGCAATTCAATGTATTGGTTGTTATCTTTAAAACCATTCAGTACCTTGGAGCTGTTTCCTGACAGATTACCTTTCTCTCATTGATTCTTCCCACCCATTATGTTTGGGCAGAATGGGTTTGCTCCGTGTCCATTCTAGTCACTTTTTGGGACTTAGGACATATGCTTTCTCTGTCTTTGCTCCCACCCTCTGGAGAGTCTCTCTCCAGAGATATGGATGACTGGGGTTCTAAGCAGTAGCTTAATATATGGTTTGGTTTGGTTTGGTTTGGTTTGGTTTGGTTTGGTTTGGTTTGGTTTGGTTTGGTTTGGTTTGGTTTGGTTTG